>JAUYWG010000749.1:0-11909 GCA_034779775.1 Enteromius afrohamiltoni | reverse complement strand
CATTTCCTGAAGTTTTTCAATATTTTGTTGAGCTACAAAACTTTTTTGCAAAAGCTGGTCATGCTCCTAACAACACGAACAGTTTGGAGTCTACATCACGTTATATTGAGGATATTTCCATTATTGCAACCTTCTCAGTGCTGAGCATTTTATCGTTTTAGTTTCTATTTAAATACATTCATTTTGGCCAGACCTTTACACAGTCTTTATGATGAATGTTTTATTTTATGATTTGTGTCACGCTCAGAACAGGACACCAACACAGTTTTTAATAGAGAACACAATGCAGTGAGGTCAACACAGGTAAGTAGATGAATACTCAGTAGTAGGTATTTCCCAGTTATGCAGCGATGCTGGCTTTGAACAAAAAGGATATCCAAGTACGTAGCGATCCGGGCTTGGGCAGAAGGAGAGACCACAGAGCAAAGATAGCGGTGCAACCTTGAGCTTAGCTGATGACAGACTGGCATGTGTGCCTATTTAAAGGGTCTGCGTAAGTGGGCTCAGGTGCCGATAATCAAAAGTCAGGTAATTAGAAGTGAGTGAATGGTTATTGAAAGTGTGTGACAGCGTGACATTTTGAATATATAAATTTGTACTATAGTTTTATAGCTGCTTATAGGCTCTATTTTTTGGTTTTACCGTAAAAAATAAACAACTTCTGTTTCGTCTAGCAGGTTTCTTTAATCATGCGGCAAACCTTTTTTTTAATAGCCCAAAAAAAACTTTATTTAGAATAATTTGGAATTTGAAGTTAAAAATCTTTAATTGTGAGTCATATCCTTAATGCATAGAGTAATTTTCACACATTTTGTGCCCGATCCATTGGTTATTGCAATTTTCTTTTTGCAATTTCGAGAGAAAATCTTTCACATTTTTCAAACTTTTCTATTCGCATTGATTATTTGGCATAAAAAGCTCTATGTAACTATTAAAAAGCTGACTCAGGCAAGCATAAGATCCAAATGCAAGCTTTAATGATACACAATGTGGTCAAACAACAAGCAGGGTTAAAACATCGGCAAACAGGGTATATCAAAGGGCAAAACAGATTCGTGAACAGTATACAAGCAATGTTCAGGGCAGGCAGCAAAACATTCACAAAATACAGGGCAATCCAAAATAGCAAATTAAACAAGACAATGAAAACAAGGCAAGACAATGGCAATGGTAACAGGGCAAAACAATGAACAGGAGAACATGCTTAGTAGAGTCCGCAACAGCAAAACAATACTTTGCCTCTATTTGTTTGGCAGGCTCCCGCTTAAATGGCCACCAAACAGGAAGTCACCATAGAGGAATCAGAGGGAGCTGTGACAGTCAGTGCAGAGATGAAAGCTCCCTCTGCTGGCTTGGCGTTACAGTTACACGTTTTACAGATTTACACGTGAGAGTTGGCGTTTATGGAGGAGTGAAACTCAGATAGAAAGGGGGCATAATGTAACAAATTTCAGCGCAGCCCTAAAATAATATCTTACAGCAAAGATTTGGTGTGTTTACACATGTCATTTGTAAAGGCCTGTTGGGCGTCTTGGATCGGTAATCTACTGCTTTTCCTGCAGTTCCCAGATGTGCGCTCTGTCGAATTTGAACCACTGAATTTTCGGAAGTGAATTTGTAAAGTGAAATAAAAATAACCAACAGTTTCCTGGCAAATATTAATTGCTGGAATTATTAAACAAACTGTATATTGTGAAAATGTTGAAAAACTTTGTGAGGGCAATGTTGTTTACTGAATTTTAACCATGAAAATGTTTGTGAAATGTTTCCGTTTGAAATATTACTACATAAATATACAACCATGTCAAAATGCAGTGCATAAAAATGCAAGCCATGAAAGTGCTATGCATTAAAATGCAAGCACTGTTAATTGTGATGCTTTTTTTGTTTGATTTTTGGAATTTAAGAAGCTTTTTATTTAAAATATTTTAGGGAAGATTTTTGTTCCATTGACTCGCTCATTGTTCATAATATGTATGAATAGCACAAAATGACATCAGATTTGCATTCCATATGTTCAATATATATATATATATATATATATATTTATATATTCAGACTTTCATTAAATATATATTCACATTTCATTTGAAATATTCGCACTTTCATTTTATATATTCAAGTTTCATTCCATACTTTTACTTTTCAAGTAAAATATGAGACCTAAAACACCTACACTCACTACAGATACTACAATGTAAATCCAGTGAAATGATTTCTTCACACAGTCTTCTCCTGCATCTTCTCCTTGGTTGTTTTGATCACTGCATTTGTTTCCTGTTCCTGCTGTTGATTCTGCAACAAAACAGACAACAACCACAATATTACAGCACTGTAATAAACGTCCATCATTTATTTATATCAGCACTCACTTGGGAATATCAGTAGTTCACCAAAAACTTCTTGTATTTAGATTTCATATTTTTAAATAAAAATCATAATACATCAATTAACCAATTTTACACACCCTTGATAATCAGCTCCACAGTCTTCTCTTCATTTGAGGGAGTGATGAAGCAGCTAAACACTCCTGCATCAGCATGAGTGAGATTGGTGAGTTTGATGGAGAAGTTCTTTCTCTGATACTCAGGCAGGAAACTTTCAGTTCTGGTCTTGTACTGTTGATGCTGGTCCTTTAGTTTATCTACACCCTCAATAATATCAAACACAATATTGCTGATATTGTGTCTCCAGTGCACTTTAGTGTCTTGAAGTTTATGTTCATGATCATCTGAAGAACACGGCAGGACAGCAGAACCACCGATGAAACCCTCTACTGTTACCTGCAGAGACACTAAAATCACAAATCAAGTCAAAGAAGCTTTATTGTCACTTCAATCATGTATAGCAGATGCAGTACACAGTGAGGTGAAACAACGTTCCTCCTAGACCAGAGGTGCTACACAGAACACAAGTACAGAGATACAGACATAAAGCTAAACATATAGTTAAAGGAACAGTTTAATAAATAATTTAAAATAAAAGAAAAAAACCTCAAGGCTTAAGATTAAAGAATAAAGATATAAACTATACTTAAACTACTAACCTGTGCAAAAAATCAGACACATACAACAAAAAGTGCAGAGAAGATGAACAATGAACAACAGAGATGGACAATGTATCAAGAAGGTTACAGAGGTATAAATATAAATATTGATTTAAGATGATAATGAAAAAGTGACATGTGAGCATTTTGTATGTGTGTGTATGTATGTCTGTCTCTGACGATGTCCAGCATGGTCTAGGTTGTTGTCCGTGTATGTGTGTGTGTCCAACTCAGCTCAGTACTCTGTTGAGATACCTCAATTGATAATGTAATTGTTAACCCAGAATGTTGCATGAATTTGTTTTTCAATTTTAGTTTGTTCAGAATCTCACCTTTGCTTGTCAGCACTGCAGACATAAAGATGAACATGAATGCACAACTGCTGAGAGAGCAAAAAAAAACAAAAAATGTACCTTTAATTTAATCTTAACCAGATAATGACATTATCTGCAGAAAAGATCACAGCTGATCTTGCTAGTTAGAAATGGATCTCTGATTCGCTGTGGTGTCAATAATTTCGCAAAGGAAAGTGAGTCACTGCTCAATAAACATTAACACACACTGGTTTAGAACAGGGGTCTCTAAACTTGGTCATGGAGGGCTGGTGTAGTAGCTCAAACTTCAGTTAAACAAAAGAATACAAAAGTCACGGGCTTGAATTTTATATACTTAATTTCAGTCCTTAACATGAGATTGCTGGTCTTTTTAATTTAAATTTAATAATTAATTTTAAAAAATTGTGGAACAATTATTCTAATTTATTAACATTTTATTATTTGTCTTAACCTAAAAAAAAACAATTGAGGAAAATCACTCATTCTGAATTAGGCTGATAGCCCAGTGCTATTATGACAATCTCCCTTTTAATTAAAAGCTTAACAGCTTAACTATATCTTTACCAGTTGTCAAATTGTCAAAATACATAAAGATACTAAAATAACAAATCTTTCCATTTATTTCCCTCAATAATATACCAGATGTTTCATAATTTACCTGCATATGTTAAACTATAAATATGATTTTGCATTAAATGTCTTTGTTCTTAACTAACCATCATCATTGATATATAAGACTCAGTCAATCAAATAACTTAAAATAAAACAAAAGCAGCAACTACATCTGTACAGACTCCGGGACACAAGGCAATACAACATGCTAATGCTAATGCTAAATCCAAATAATACGTTCAGCTATTCCTTTGTGTATCATCCTGTTATTCAATCCTGTTATTTTATTAACAATTATTATAAAACAATGAATAATGCAATAATGATGTTGAAAGGGTTTGGTTGTTAATGCTTGTTTAAGTTAGGACTAAAACAGATAAGGCCCAATACGAACACATAGCCTAGCCAAACATTCCTGAGTGGTGGATTTATCTTGCCATGTTACACAACAATACACAGCAAAGACTTGATCCACACACCTAAGCTCAACCAAACATTTAAGCCTTCTAACCAATCAGTTTTCTTAAAATGTTTCTACCAGTTTATAGATATTAATACACTTATCTATAATGAATGTAATTTATGCTATGCTAGAGCGCATGGCGTTGACAAACCTTTTGTCTCAAACATACCTTTGTCCCATGATATTTAGTTTTTTTTTGATGAAGCACTCAATTGTAAACGTGGCACTTAAAAAATAATATTTTACCAATAAAAAAACAATGAATGATACAATGAATAAATGAACAATGAATTAGTTGACAAAAGGGTCGCTCCAGTCCAGCTCAAGCGCATGCGTACAGATGTACAGATACTGTATGACGTTTTACAGGTAGATAGAGACGAGACTGACGTATCAGCTAGCCTGGTTTACACATGTACAGTATATACTGTATATATATATATATATATATATATATTACTTGTGATATTTTATCAAATTTCTATACAATATTGTTATCATATGCAAATGTTACAAACAAGGCAGATTCATTTGTCAATAACACTGCTCACTGAATGCACCCATCTGTTTGAAGAATGAACAAATACAATAGAAACTTTTCAGATGTTCACACACCTTTGATGAAAAACTGTGCTCGACCGTTGAAGATGAAACACATCTTTCTTGATTCTTCAGTTGATTATGAAGATTAAATATTTTTGTTTGTTTTATGATAAGTTTAGGTTTCGTTTATAATCAGGTACATATTCCTTTTCCTCAGGTGAAATCATGACTTGATGATAGGAATTCTATTGTTAAGATTCCATTATTGGAGTGTTCAGTCTTGGTTTTTAAGTTCCTCATAGTGATCTGCAAATAATGAAGAGAAAATTAAATGAGACTAAAGACGAACACAAAACTTTTGATACTTGTATTTATTTATTTTATATATTGTTTAAATTTGCCTTCAAAACAGCTTATTACCAGCATAAACACAGATGGCAGCAAAATAAATATAAAAATAATATAAAATATGCTGAATGACTGCTGCTCTCTTTTCCTACAAAATAACAACTGTGAGATCTATTAAATCTTACCTTGAGGTAATTCACTTTTTTAGTGTCCTGCTTCTTTCACTCGTGTTTTTCAGTCAAAGACTTTTTTAAAGATTGTGGACAAAAAGAAAACACAGGAATCTTGTCTCGTAGTTAAGAGGAGCAGAATTTACCAGTGACATTCTACATACACTCTCAGAAATAAAGGTACAGCAGCTATAACTGGGGCGGTACTATTTCTCCTGACCACAGGTTTTTTGGATAAACAAACCTGCGGGACCATAGCAACCTGGCATTTTCAGAGATGTTTTTAACGTTTTTATTACATTAAACATTTAATTTAATATTTGTACATTCTTCTCCTTCATTATTATTATTATTATTATTGTATTAGGGCTATATTTTACATTTATTTCATATATTTATTTTTCTCAGTAGGTGTATACCTAATTAACATTCTGTATAGTTATTGCTAGTATACTTCTTGATTTTGGACTATTTGGACACTTATGTTGTTTACTGCTACCTGCAGAAACCACTAAATTGATGGAGTGAAAATCACATGTACTTTATTATAACATTGTTATATTCAGTTTTTATATTTTTGGACAGTCTGGTCAGACTGGTTCATAAAGACTATTGAAGCCTGGTCAGACTGGTTCATAAATACATTGATTCAGTTTTGTTTCTTTTAGCTTGCAGAGATAAATCACCCGATGCCATTGTTTGATGTTTTATATTTCCTAGTAGAAATAGTGTTGCTGTACGTGGCACCAGGATGCTGAAGATATACAGTAAACACTGCCACAACTAATGAGAGCCCTGTCTCATTTCTCTACAGATTTCTGCTTCTGAGATACAGTTGGAGCCCTGTCAGTCATCAAGACTGCTTAAAGAGCCCCAGTGCATGTAAAGAGCCCAATACCATGTCTATAGGACATTCTCATCATTTTTAAAGCTGTATTCAGTCTGTTCCTTTTCTAATTAAGTGCATTGTGTGTCACACATTTTCAACATCTGTCAGTTTTCAGCACACAAGTAGGAGCAGTCTGGTTTGAGTGTATTGTCAGCAACAACACATTGTGGGAAATACTGACTACTAGAACAAAAATAAAAGTGTTTGGAGGATAAAAAGAGTTCAGGATGCTACATGCAGGAGCACATTTTTTTTAGATTGCTTCCATAAAACCTACATTAGAAGATAATTTGCATTTGTTTCCACTGAACACATAACATGTAAATTATGTTGTGAATGATGCAAATGTGTTGTGCTAAAGGATACCAAAGATGTGTTTAGTGTATTAATAATAAAGCTGAACTTACAGGACTTTTAAACACTTTTATTAATTTAGCCTTGCATTACATTAACATTATCCAGTGGAATCATCTTGTGAAACCTGAAAATGAGTTACTGTACAATACTGTGCATGTACGTATTCTCACAAAATTAGAAAACACTATGAAAAAGTTACAATCAGTGTTGATTTAATTTAATTTACAGTGGTTCTTTATAAAATAAATTATTTAATCTCTTTTGTCATTGTTTTGTTCAAGTTTAAACATTTTATAGTATATTCTGTAAATTTCTCCATGCATCTTATCTTATAGTCAAATGCTTAATATTTTCTGAAGCTTCAGACATTCATGCTGCCATTGTGTCTCAAAACAATTTATCATTACTATCAAGTATGTCCTAAGCGCAGATCTTCCAGTGACATCTTCTGACCTAAAAGAGACAAACAAAAGAGCCAAGCAAAACCATTTTATAAATTTGCCATTCAAAAGATATTAATATATTTGTTTACTGGCATAGGCGTATGGGCATACAGATTTGGTTCTGTTTGTTTGCTTTATGGTTACATTAATGAAAATGTACTCACATTTGACCCACATTTGTTTTAAATCCATCACTTTTTTATAATCTCAGAGACACCTATGCAAGAGCACTTTGAGATTAATTGTTTCTGCATCTCTGTTGTATACTGAATTCTGTAGTATAGTTTTAAAATGACATTGATATTGTTTCTGATAGTGATCAGATCTCAATAAATAGACATGTGTTATATGATTTGCGTGTCAGCTGATGTTTGATGTTTGACATTCACTAAGGCGTGGAGTTACTGTGGTTAGACTCAACACTAGCATGAGTCAATAGCTCCCACATCCCACATAACCCTTCTTGGGTTTAGGAATAACCTCAGTCATTTGACTTGAGTTCCATGCAAGGCACTGACAGAGTCTTAAGGTCCAAAAATCTCAAGTGAATAACGCTTGAGACCTTGCTAGACTTTGACATTTGCCCCTTCGTCGGCACCGGTAGCCATGTGGCCAGTCCATCGACATTCAGTGCTGTTGTACTTTAGGGGAGGAGTCAAAATTCGGCACAACACCAACAGGATCATTACTGAAATAACATATATATAGCCTATTCAGCATATAGGCTTCTACTTGTAGCTTTTTTTTTTTTGGTTAAATTATTATTATTTTTTTTTACAAAAAAAATTATCTTTGGCATATGGGCCTTTTTTTCTTTTAAAGCTTATGTTTTTATCTGTTCTCACAAGCTCTGCGCGTAATGTGATTTTAATCCTCATCTTCTGTTTATGCTGATTTTTTTCATGTAGAAAATGAATCCCTGGAAATTAGGGATTAAAAAAAAAAAGGGAACATACAATATGTAACCGAGAAGTTCCTTTTCAGCCAGTCATGCGACGGTCACGGACAAATAGGGATCCCTTTGGAAAACGCCATGGAAGCTGTCCCTTCCAGTGTAGTGCAGGAGTCTCCCAAACCCCCAGTGATTGGACTCTAGGCCAGGACTTGGACCACAGGAAACCAGTACTGCACTAACAAGAGGCTCCACATGCCAACGCCAAGGATGAAGCTACGCTCCTTGTCGAGTGAGCCCGTACACTGAGGGAGCAGGGCACGCCTTGTGCCTGGTAGGCCAGAGTGATGGCATTCACTATCCAGTGGGCCATCCTCTGCTTGGAGACGGCATTCCCCTTCTGCCGTCCGCCGTAACAGACAAAGAGCTGGTCTGAGGTCCTGAAACTCTGTGTCTGGTCTACGTAACATCTTAGTGCTCGGACGGGACACAGAGTCAGCAGGGTTGGGTCTGCCTCCTCCAGGGGGCAGCACTTGGAGGTTCACTATCTGATCTCTGAAGGGAGTAACAGGAGTAACTTGGGCACGTAGCCGGGCAAGAGTTTTCATTGAGAGAAACTTTAGCTTGACTGCTGGCAAAGGCTCGAAGGGGACCCGTCTCAATTTTGTTAAGACAAGAGACAGGTCCCAAGAGGGTACAGTAGGGGGCTGTGGAGGATTTAACCTTCTGGCCCCCCTAAGAAACCTGGTGACCAGGTCATGCTTACCCATGGACCGAGCATCGATAAGGTCATGGTTTGCAGCGATAGCAGCCACATAGACTTTAAGAGTGGAGGGAGACAGCCGTCTCTCCAACCTTTGCTGCAAAAAGAGAAGCACAACTCTGGTCGGGCATCTCCGGGGGTCTTCTCGTTGAGAAGAGCACCACTCGACGAACAGGTTTAATTTCAATGCGTTGGCAGCTCTTGTGGAAGGCGCTCTCGCAAAAGAAAATTGTGTCAACTACCGCTTGGGGTAGGTCACTTAGAACCTCCCTGTCCCATCCAGGGGCCAGATGTGGAGTTTCCACAAATCTGGGCACGGGTGCCAAAGGGTGCCCCGTCTCTGAGTCAGTAGATCCTTCCTCAGAGGAACCAAGGAGGGGCTGTCGCGAGAAGAACGAGTTTGACAAACCAGGTCCTGGTGGGCCAGTAAGGGGCTACCAGCAGGACCTGCTCCTCATCCTCTCTGACCTTGCACAGCAACTGTGCTAGAAGACTCACTGGGGGGAACGCATATTTGCGTAGCCCCTGTGGCCAGCTGTGTGCCAGGGTGTCTCTGCCTAAGGTTCCCTCGGTCAGAGCGTAAAACAACTGGCAGTGAGAGGTCTCTAGAAAGGCAAACAGGTCTACCTGTGCGGCTCCGAACTTCTCCCATATCAGCTGGACCGACAGGGGGTGGAGTCTCCATTCTCCAGGGAGCAGTGCTTGAGACAGCTTATCGGCTGTCTGGTTGTAAACACCTGGAATGTGAATGGCGCGATGCTTCTGACTCCACAGGAGGAGGTGGCAGGCAAGCTGCGACATGCTGCGGGAGTGTAGACCACCTTGATGGTTGATGTACACTACGGCTGATGTGTTGTCTGTGCAGACCAGAACGTGACAGCCCTGTAGGTGCTCTTTGAGGTGACCCAGAGCTAGAAGAACTGCTAGCAGCTGGAGGCAATTGATGTGCCAATGCAGATGAGATTCTGTCCAAACCCCTGAGACTGCATGCCCATTGTGCATGGCACCCCACCCAGTAGTAGAGGCATCTGTGAACACTACAGCATACCTGGAGACCTGCTGTAGGGGTACCCCTACCTGAAGAAACACTAGATCTGACCACAGGGAAAGGGTTAGGCGGCAGGCAGATGTTATCTGAACCCGGAACATGCCGCGTCCTCTGCTAGTTTGGTAAACACACGGGGCGACAGATCCGTTGCGGTACGGAGTTCTGCCAGAACCTCCGGGTCATGACCACCGTCGTGCAGGGCCTTCAGTGCCCTGGCCTGATGGACCTGAAGCAGCACCATAGCGTGCATGGAGGAGGCAGACTCTCCGCAAGCCTTGCAGGCATCACCAACGAGAGCCGATGAGTGCCTACAGACCGGGGAAGGTAGAGGCCTGAGGACACAGTTGCATCGCAACAGACCTCTCCACCTGGGGGACCCCCGTATAGCCCCTGGCTGCTCGATCGTCAAGGGTGGTGAAGGAGGAAGAGCCACTCAATCACTTCCGGGCAGTGAAATGTGCCCTCCACAATTGAGTGAGCTCCTCGTGCACATCCAGGAAGAAAGGCATCCAGGGTGGGACCCTGTGCACCAGCACGAGCCACAACGAGGTAACAATCGTCCAGCCTAGATGGTTCGGAACGTGGTGGAAGATTCCACTCTATCCTGACTGCCCTGGCGGCTCGGGAAAGCATAGCTACGAGCTCCGGATCCGTGTCAGGCACAGTGGAACGCCCATTGGACGCCACGCTGGCTGACACATTATCTCCGGAGCCGAACTCTCCCTCTGATGCAGCGACAGACATCTGGTCATCAGGGGGAGCACCAAAGGAAACATGTGCAATGCCCAGACATGTAAGGCAGTGTTCGTGACCATCCGCTGGCGCCAGGTAACGGCCACACCCAAGAACGCACGGGTAGTATGACATCCTGAAAAGGATGCGTCTTCACAAAGACTCACATCATTGGAGTGCTCGGTTCACAAGAGCAGAAGAGCAGTGCAACACTGAACACACCCTAACCCTAACTGCCACTCGACTGGATCCACCGCCACAGCAAAGGCTGCAACACCAGCCCTCTACGTCTGGTATGTAGAAATGCTCAGGAATGTAAGCATGTAGCTCGGCTCCAAAGCAAAAAGCTAATGAACGCTTAATCCGCTGACCTACTTATATTCGCGATGCTATTATGTGCAGCTGGATATTAATCAGTGTGCGCCAAATTTCATTGGCATGTTTCTATAAACGCAGAGTAGATTTGCCATCTCGAAGCAGTGACTGGCTGAAAGGGAACTCAGCCGAGGTAGTACTAAAAAAAGTACAGTACCCAGTGGAAGAGGACATATAACCGACAGGTACAGCAATAACAGACTCATGGAAAAGGTATAACTGCAGCCTGGAGATCTCCAAATGGGTACAAGAACTCCAAAATGGGGAGATAGGGGGTGGCTCCCTCCCACTGAAACAATTTATTTTCTATGAATCAACTTCAGCCCAAACTTGTTGATTTTTAACATTTTGTTGGTTGTGTCAATCAGCATGTGAACTTACTATTGCCAAAACAGGCCGTTCCATAACTCCCCAATCGAACCTCACTGGACAATGTCACCTATTTTAAGCTACACCCAGCCTCACTGCCCCCTCGTACTCTTATGCCAGTTTCAAGCCCCAGGACACCCCGGTTGCCCAAAACAAAGCAATAGAGTACAAACTTTCCCATGTGCTGCACTGCGATTGCACTGCATATTTGTTTCCAGGTAGAATGTTAAAGAACGTTACAGACACGACTCCTGGAAATCCTGTACAATTCAATCAGTTCAGTATTTCAGTGTTTTCAATTTTGTGAGCAATATAAATCAGATATTTAACCAACAGTCAATGTGCGTGAGGTCTAAGGCTGAGATCCTGATCCTGTACAAATAATTAAGGACACACAATTTTAAAGGAAAAAGCCAACTCCACACAATGTGTTTTAAGCCAATGATAGTGTCACGGAGGCAGACAGGAGATGAATGATCGAGGTTAGTCCCAGTGTAGCGTGACGGAATACTCAGACGCGGAGA
>JAUYWG010000748.1:0-11926 GCA_034779775.1 Enteromius afrohamiltoni | reverse complement strand
AAATCATCAATATTAAAACAATAAAAGGCTTGAAACTACTTCAGTTGTGTGTAATGAATCTAAAATATATGAAGGTCCAATGTTTATCAATACATTACAGAAAATAATTAACTTTATCACAATATGCTAAAAAGTGCACCCATGCCAGGAGACAAGGTAGTGACTTTCATTCTGTTCTGCCCATACAGAATACCATAGGGCTCCAGAATTCTTTCCAGAATTAACTGCTTGTTATGTTTTGTTAAGACGCTTTTAGGTTAAAGGTCAGGATGTAAAATCACAACCAGCAGAGCAAAAGCCAGCTAATGATTCATGTAAGATTTTACACTACTAAATTTAAATATTCAGGAGTGTGAAGATGTCTGTTCATATGTATAAACAAACATGACGCAGATGCATTTAAAAAAATGTATACTGTATTGAGAGCAAAGTAATATATTTGTTCTTTGAATTGACTTATTAAAATCACTGAATGAAGACGTTTAAAAGCTTTATTATTAAGACTATTAACTTATTAAATTATTTGTACATTTTAGTAATAATCAGTCTCAAAGCAAAAATAACGCCCAAAGTTAGCATTTCTTGGTTTATGCCCAGAGATTTTAAATATATTTGCTCTGTTTACATCACAAATTCACACACAAAACCAATCATTTGTACTGAATGATCACAGTTGTAAACATGTAAGAGTTTCATTTAGGCAGGCAATGAAACTCAACTAACATAATTATTGTGTTAAATATACCTTTTGTTGTTTTTCCTTCACACATTGATCAGAAGATATATATTAAATTATCTATTGCATTTCATATTCCTTTCTCTAGTTGTGTTCACCCTGCTGCGTTTGTACAGGTCTTTTATGGATTGCATGACCTCCTCTGTCTTTAGAGTGTATATGATGGGATTCAGCATAGGAGGTATTGCCTGTGTAAGGGAATTGTTAATTATCTGAGTATTTAGATGGAAAGGCGTTGTTGCAGATGCAATGATATTGCTTAAAACTGGGAGATAAAAAATTGCCACCAATATGAGATGTGAAGTGCAGGTTCTTATGGCCTTGATCCGGTCGGCTCCATGAGCAATCTTAAGCAATGCCAGAGAAATGCAGAAATATGTTATAATGATCAGTATGAGTGGTGTGCAAATCAGGAGACCATAGGAAATGTTAGCTATTAAAACATTTATAGAAATATCATTACAAGCTAGTTTACAGATTTGGGCATAGTCGCAAAAGTAACTATTAAGTACATTAGACCTACAAAAAGAAATTCTATTCACCAAACCTACCAGTATAGAAAAAAATGTCATAGACAAAATCCACATAAACCCTATGATCAGAAACATGGCTGGTTTGGTTACAATGGCATGATACCGCAGAGGAAAACAAATAGCAACCAGTCTGTCATAAGCCAAAGCAAGTAGTGTCAAAGACTGCAGATTCATGAAATGATATACAAAAAACATATTAGCCATGCATGCGTCATAAGAAATGTCCTGGTGCTCAAATAAAAACATGTCTATGATTTTTGGAATCAAAGCCGAGCTTCCACACAAATCAGAAATGGCCAAATGAAATACAGCAATGTATTTGGATGTGTGGAGTCTGCTGGCCAAATATATAATACACATGATAAATGAATTCCCTAAAACAGTAACAACATACACTAATGATAGGAATACATAATAGTACTTTGCATGTGGGATATTAGAAAAGTCACTGATGAAAAATGTTGCAGGACGAATCAAGGTCACATTTGCAAAGGAGTCTGACTGCATGGTACCTGTTTTTTTATGTGGAAAAAAACTGTTATAAAAATACACTAAATAAAAGAATATTAAATATATATTTCACTTTTTTATATACATATATATATATATATTTCAGTCACATTATTAATTAAAGATTCTTAGATGTTCGTTGAAATTAATATGAAACTAATAATACAATTGTTATTTCAGTGAAATCATTAGCAGAAAACAAAGAAAACATATGGTTAATTCTTTACCTTCTCCAAAGCTGCCAGAATGACATTATTCTACCAGACATCAGGCATATTTATATTAGATCATTATCTTTATCTTGGCACTCCCTAAAGACTTAAAGATGAAGGGGCAGGTGTAAATATGTAATATTCATCTGCTGTATGAACGTTGCTAGGTTTATAAAGTTAATTTTACAACAGACATACATAAAAAACTAACTTCAGAAACTCATTAAAACATCTAGTTTTATTAGAACAGGAGCGGGTAGTCTAAATATCCTGCTGCCAGTATCCCTTCAGAAAAGGATATCTATGCTTTATTCAGTCTTATCATGACATTGAACTTAACACCATGACATTATTCTCGGGGATGTTAAATTTTTCGGTTAAAAAGTGATTTTATTTTTCCTACTGTGTTGACAGTAAAATATTAAACTAATTAAGCATTTTGAAAAGACAAACAAATAGACTACAATTTTTGTACAACCTACATTTTTATTTTTATTATCAGGTTCTCAGAGGTGAAGATGGATAAAGATGGCCCTCCTGACTGTGCTCTCCATCCAGAGCGCCTGTTAGAAAATCATGCCTAGACTTTGGCCCAGCAGACTCTAGCATTGTCCTGAGACCTATGCCCAGATAGGTGCCCAAAGTTCTGAACTAGCAAGTTTGGGCAGCCGCTGCAAAATGTGGAGTTTCTAAGGCTCATTAAAGGCCACTCTCCATGCTGCCTTCTGGATCAGTTGCAAAGGCTTGATAGTATATGCGGGCAGGCTAGCCAAGAGAGCATTACAGAAGTTCAGTCAGGAGAGAAGAACAGCTTGGCCTGCTCTGAAAAGAAGGGTCTAATCTTCCAATTAATGTATAAGGTGAATCTGTAAAGCTTAACTGTTCATCAATCACAACTCCAAGGTTCCTGGATGTCCTGGAAGGAGTTAATTGTTGACGAACCTAGCAGTATTGAGTTGTGATGAAGTGCTAGGTTGGCTAAGACCATGAGCAGTTCTGTCTGCTAGCAAGGTTTAGGTGATGGTCCTTCATACTGGCTAGGTGTAGCACTTGCACTTTTTTCTCTAATGTTCAGTTTCCTTTTGGTGAACCCTATGTCTTTCCCTGGAGAGGGCCTCACTCTGTCACCAGTCATTGCTGCTGGTAGTCTCTCCCTTATTAGGTAAAGCCCACCACAGGGGCCTTTCCCTATGTAGTATTTCCCACTAGGTAAGTCCATAATGTGTTTTAACCTAATTCCTGTTTAACCTGCAAGTTAAAAAATATATGTCAAATAAAGCTGAAGTGCCTATACCCATAATGAGGACAACTCCATTAGATAGAGGGTTTAGGTCACTTTCTCAGGGCACTGGGATGATATGGTTTCTTTTTTTCTTGCCTCAAAAACTTTCTTTTCACTGTTTTTTTCAGCATGTTTAGTGTTTATTTTTAAATTTCGAATTACGTTTGAAAGATCCAACTGTTCACACTGCAAGAGAATAGTGTTGATTACAGCAGTACTCAGGTGCTCACCAAATAAGTACCAAAATAAACAGAATGAAGTATGTTTGTGTAGAAATTTAACAATGACTGGTGTAAGGTTTGAAGAAATTGAATCCTTCCGGGAAAGCTGGACTGAGAAAAGTTCTTGCACGCCTGCAGATGGTATGCAATAAAAAGTTAATCTGGGATCTTCAAAGCTGACCCTCAGGACCGAAAACAAACCCCCCCAAACCTCAGAGCCCAGTTTTACGATCTTCTGAGCCCCCCACCTTACAATCTCACTCTTCTCTTCAAGATTGTCACTAAGGAAAAAATATAAGTTCAAAGTGTCATATTTTGTGAAGATATTGTTCTTTCATATCTGATGCCAATTTAAAGGTCTATTTTACAATGTTTAATTATGTAATTGGTTTGATATAATTTTACCTGACGAATAAATTAAATATTATTCCTTGATTCCTTTTAGACTGTTGAAATCATTTGTGATTATTAACCTGGGCAGGACGCCGTTTTGCATATAAATGAATCGATTAGGACCTGACGTACTGGAGGTTTGAGGAGCCGTTTGCGCGTTTTCTGAGACCTTTTGATTCCTGCTTGTCACTGATGATTGACAAATTAGGTAAGACAAGGTTATATAAAATATCTCTAGCGACTGGCAAATGAGGTAATAACCGTCCCTAATCTCTGAGCAGTTATTAGAACTAACGGCATTATATTTTAAGAGGGGATTTTGCAAAATTTTGCATATCTAGAATAATCAAGCCTCTAAATTAAGATAACTATTAACACCTAAATTTAGTATTATAATCTAAATTTTATAACTTAAAATTGGAGTCAGGTTAAATCGAGGTAAAACGTAAAAGAAAATGAGAAAAAAACTAGGAGTATTTTCACAGAAGTGCTGGGAAGCGAGATACGCATCCAGCCAAGGTAAGAGGCGGAGCCTTACACTGGCATGAAATGCTTGTCATACTCAGAGGGATACTGATTTCGGAGTGAATTACAGTGGTCTCTTTATTTTTTTCCAAAGCTGTTTATATATTAGGGATGCAGCGGTGCAGTGAGCCCACGGTTCGTTTGTATCACGGTTTTCTGGCCACGGTAATGGTTCGGTTTCGATACATCAATATTACTGTACAGTACTGTATGTGAGCTCTAACATAGCGGGAGGTCATTTGCCCTTTCTATTTCAAGTTATCAAGGTACAGAGACAATATTAAATGTAAAAAAGGTACAGATTAAGTCAAAACACCACATTTATTTTTTAAAAAGGACACTTAGTTTTGCCCTTTTTCAAAAAGAGAAATATAATTACAAACAGATAAGAGAACACTTTAAGTTAACACTGAACATTTAACATACCACTGGGTTAAATAAACCATCTAACCGTAACACTTTAAACTACTTAAAATACTCTGTGTTTCATTATTATAAAATAATCTATCTATTATAAAAATGTAAAGATGGTAAAAGTACACCATCCAGTCAGAAAAATTGTGTGACGCACACACTTCAGGAATGTCTTGACCTATTATAATAGGGTGACTATACGTGCCATTTTCCCCGGATTCGTCCGGGCCAGGAATTCTATATTGCTTTGATTTGTACATCAAGAGTGTTATGGAAACATAGGGAACTGATGTCATACCGTTCGGTCCGCATGCACAGACCGAGCCAAAACTATATCCTTATAGAAATCCTGGCCAGGACGCATCCAGGGAAAATGGCACCTATGGTCACCCTATAATTATTATAACAGGCCATTTAAAATGTAAACATAAATGGCGGGGCTAGTCTATTTCAGCTTCACGCGGTTACTCGCATCATTAACACTACAAAACCCAGAGAGCAGCCATACTGAGCCACTTCAAGGAAACTTGTGTTTCACACATCTTAGGGAGAACTCAACACACATGTTTGTTTTTTGTTCCTTTGTTGCTGAGATGTATTGATAAAAACAGTACAAAATAAAAAAAAAACTAACAATTTGTACACTTAATTACAAATAATAATAAAAAGTAAGTGAATACATTTCAGCAATCACTCACAATCCTAGAAAACTAAAAAAGAAAACTAACATGCATTCCATATAAATCTTCCTTTCTATCTAAATATAAAATGCATTTTAATTATGTACTTAATGCTTGTCCATAGTGCTTGTGCACATGTGCATAAATGGCTGAAGTACTGCATTTACTATTTACATTTACCCTGGAGTATGATGTAAGAGGGAACTCCCGATAATTTAAAGATCAAATAAACCATAATGACAGTGAACAAAAATAAGTCAATATGTGTCTGGACTTTGGCGTCTCTTTCTGAAAATGTCCTTGTCTCTCACACAGAGGTGCCACGTCTTGAGAAAAAACAAAACGCTTTTTATATTGCATGTCATACTCTGCATGCCAAAAATTTGTGAAGGCCAAACCAAAGGAGGCATTTGTCCCAAAAAGACACTTTGGCAAAACCTGCTCTGCAACTTTTAGCTGCGCTCTCTGTGAATGAGCCTTTCACACCTTCATCAACCCCCACCCAACCTTCCAAACATCTTCCCCCTCCAACTGGTGTCTGTTTACTGTTGCTGAGTGTAAAGTGGTCAAAGAGTAAGAGTTCTTAGAGTAACGCAAGACAGACGTCAGGTCATATTTAAAGTAGATTAATTAGCATTTTCAAAACCTTATGCACACATTTGATTTTTCGCTGTTTTAAAAAGCGTTCACATATTCTACATTCGTGGCACACTCAGGCATTAGGACAGGTAAGATTCCCCTCCTTGCTCTTTTCTGGTTTATCCTTGTTATAGACGGACTCATCTCAAACTCTGGTCGAACTCTACATAGCAGATAAAGGAGAGATGAGGGCTGGCCAGAGATTTCAGTGGACTAGCTCAATATCCTTTAAGACAGTCAACCAATGCCCAGTGTCAGTATGGAAAATGAAGCAATGGGCCGCTGTCCCTGCTTTATGGGCCGGTCATTTGCCAATTAAAAAAAACAATAAAGATAAATCATATTATATCGACCAGCCCCCAAGTGCGTCGGCTCACCGGGCATTTGCCCGGTATGCCAGATTATCAGTCCAGCCCTGCTGTTGCCTGATAGAGGGAACAAGATGTTGTATTCCTTTTGTCACAACTTTGTGCCTGCTGAAATGTTCAGTCACTCTTGTGGCTCATCAGCACATGAGTGGAGCATTCCAGCCTTCTTATATATCTGTATGTCCAGGGTGCTGTGTTTGGGGTTCTGAAATGTGACCCCAGTTATTAGACACAATGTTTTATTCCCTCCATCAGGGAAAGGATGTTATAATTGTAACTGAGACCGTGTAGATATGCCATAGACCATATACAGTTAGGTCCATATATATTTTGACCTAACAATTTTTATAATTTCAACTCTGTATGCCACAAAAACAGAATTAAAAACAAAACAAAAATAAATTAACTGTTCATTTTTTTTATTTTTTAAGAATCCCTTGCAGTCAATGACTGTTTTAGGTCTAGAACTCATGGACATCGCCAGAGGTTGGGCTTCATCCTTTGTGATGCTTTGCCAGGCATTTAATGCAGCTGACTTCTGTTGTTTTTTGTGGGTCTTTCTGTTTTTAGTTTTGTCTTCAGTAAGTGAAATTTCCAAAACTCTTGGGTTGCTTTTGCGATGTTTTGGATAATTGTCCATTTGTACTATAAAACTCTACCCAATCGTTTCGCTGAATCTGAGCAGAGATTATATGGCTGCTTCTTTAAATTGTCGAGTTACTTGAAGGAAGGAGGTACCATTTCAACAGGTTAATTTCTTAACCTTTCCTCCAATGTTGATGATGATACCCTCAAATTAAAGCTCAAAGTGTGTACTTTAAGCCTATAAGCCCATATATAACTGTAACATAAATGTTTTGTTCAGCAGCTAAAATAATGATAATAATAATGATACACGGTAAACACTTAATAACATTGTCATCTTTGCACATACATGCACAAACACTTCACACCTGTTCTATTTTATTTATTGAGTTTTTTTGCTACTTGTACACTTCTTTGTATATTTGAATAATTGTACAATATTTTGTATATTATTCTTTTTATTACCTGTGTCTTGTCCTGTCACTGTCATTCTGCTGTACTGCAGAGCTTTGTCACAAAAACACATTCCTCCTATGTGTAAACATACCTGGCAATAAAGCCCAATCTGTTTCTGATTCTAAAGTATAATAATAATAATAATAATAATAATAATAATTATAACAGTATTTTAATTTGATTAAACTATAACATTTAGCCTTTACATTTAACAAAAATATTATTGTATTGTAAATACTAAAAAAACTATAGGATTGCTGCATACTGAATCATGTCCAGAGTCTACACGCATATACGTTTTGCAGCAACTGTCAAAAACCACTTTAATAATGAAATAACACGGAATGGTTGACATGGAATGCTAACGCTGTAAAGTATATTAAGCAAAAAGACTGCCTTAAACTGCCTTAGTTTTAACTTCTGTTTGCATTTCATAACAGATAATTGACAAATTACTTATCAAATATTACTTATACAAAACAACTCTAAAAAATGATTTTGGAGAAAAAAGGTTTATTTCCAAGACAGAAATGTGATTCGTCTTTTAATGAGTCTTTTCACAGACACCATGAACTCCTCTGTCATGAATGTGTAGATTATAGGGTTAAGCATTGGAGGAAGCACAGTGGTCAGAGAGAGATTAAAAATCCTTGTGTTAGCATTTATAAATGAAGAAAGAGCATATGTGAAAGTGATGGGGACATAAAATATAGCCACTAATATTAAATGAGCAGTACATGTCTTTGTTGCTCTCTGACGGTCTTGTGAGGTTGTGATTCTGAACAATGTTACAGCTATGCATGTATATGAAAAGATAATAAAAGCAACTGGGAATCCAAGGACGATTGCTGGGAACAAACTGGCTATCACAGAGCTTGGGAAATTATTATTACAAGCTGAACGATATATTGGCCCATGATCACAGTAGAAACTGTTAACAGTTACAATAACTTTGCAGAAAGAAAGTCTGCTCAAAAAAATAGCTCCGATCATTGTTAGCAACAATGCTAGTGTCCATGAAGCACCATTCATAAATAGCACTGATCTGTTGGTCACAATCATATGATATCTTAATGGTAACGAAATAGCAACTAATCTGTCATATGAGAGAACAGCAAGAGTTAGTGATTGCACTGTAAAAAACAACATATTAGAGAACATATGTGACATACATAATCCATATGGTATCAACTGATTTTCAAATAAAAAAGTATCTAGTAGCTGAGGGATCACAGCAGTACTTTCACAAATGTCTGTCAGTGATAAATTAAAGACAGAGATATATTTAGGAGTGTGAAGATTTCTGTCCATAACGATAACAAACATGAGGCAGGAGTTTCCAAGCAAAGAGATAAAATAGACAAAAAACAGAAAAATGTAATAGTATCTCATGTGAGGTATGCCAGACAAACCAGTGATGTAGAAGTAAGATGGAATAGAAATATTCCTGTTTTCAGTCAAATCAAGATTCATGGTTAGTTCAATCCCTTATCCTCTATTCATCCTGTCTGGGCAGAAATTGCAAGTGTGTCAAGTTATTGTGGTAAGAAATCGCTTGAAATGATAACCAATTTCAAAAGACAAGAAAGATACATTGACATAAACAGAAAATGTTGTAATGTGGAGCAATTTAAGTAATCATCATTATTATGCATATTTAAATACTCGTACTTACAGAAAGGTGAAGAGTGTGTCTGGTGTAAAACACAGACAACGCTGTAAATAAAAAAAAAATTCCTGATCGGTTATATATTGAACTGTATACCTCAGTTGATCGATCACTACACACTCTAGGCCTCAATAGACTTTTCAGCTCACCAATCACAGCACGAGAACTGGCACTGGTACTAATCCATAGAGAGGAGAAACTAAAGCCTACATTTGTTGCTCCATAATGACTGAGGCTATCTTCTAAAAATTCTAAAAAAAAATTAAGAAACATAAATATTATCCTTTACAGCAGTTTTTTTTTTTAAGCAGATTTGGATAAAGTTTTGGAATCACTTTAAAGGCATGACTAGCAAGCTAATAATCATTCACTTCATCATTGAATGGCTGTTGTGAATGAAAAGTCATTCGAGCAGACAAACGCAATATTAAGGATTACGGCAACGGCCTTGTGAAAGAACATTGTAATTTATAAACACAAACAATGTAGCGATGGAGCTGTTGAACACGCTCTACAAGAGAGATCTGTAGAACAACAAAACAAACGTTTGTCATCACTGAATCTATCCCCCTTATTTTTAACTTCATTAAAGTCTTATTTGTTACCTGGATGTGCAAGGCCTCTGGTGTTATGTGCTTCACCAAAATAACTACAGAGAGCGTGCTGTCAGCACAGCTGAAGAGTTCTGCATTCAGATACAAACAGTAAACTAAAGCTTGTCACAGCATCAGCAAAAGTAGCCTAATTACCAGGAATATGTCCGAGGAAAATAGTAGGAAGATATTTAAATTATTTAGTGTTTTCTAAATCCGTGTCACAAAGATACATTTCCTGACTTGCCATCACCTCTGATGCACCTTAAGTCATCTTTATGGATTAAAATTATAATGAAAGAGGGTTGTTTTTCGATTTCTTTTTTATTTTGTTAAGTGGTCATTTAAAGCTTTTTTAATTCGCTGAGTTTTGGTTTTTGTGATTTTTTTTTTTTTTCGTGGACACACAAATAAAAGTAGACCCTTAACAGATCTGAATGAGGTATTACTCTTACCTTTAGCCTATCAGAACAAATTACGCCATCTGCCTTTTTTCCACTGGAAAAAAATGCAAGCGGTTGAACTGGTTACTCCATGTGCTGCAAGAGCCTGCTTTAGATTTTCCTCACAAAGTGAACATACCATCACACAAGTGTTATTACAGCACAGGTTTAACTTTTAACATTAACTTAAAAAAAACGAAAACTTATATTTAATGAACAAAAATGCTCCAAGCTCCAAATTACCTTAATAAAAAACTAAATATTATTATTTTGCCATTACACAAAAATCTGAACTATTTTAATAGCTGAAACAGTATGAGTTGTTTTGGTAGAAGGACCACTGTCCAGTGTGAGCCAGACACAGAGGCCGAAATAATTTCCACTGTTGGGCCAGTAGCCTCGCAACACTTCTGTAAAACCTGCCCTTAATAAGCCTTCACTTGACCACATCACACATACTGCTCCACCCTCACTCAGGATTTGCAAAGGATTTTTACTACAATTTGCCATCACGTTTTCGACCTACTCGAGTGTTTATAATTCTGACAAATCAATCTTCGCTTCATGCTGGTGCCATATGACGACTCGCTCGGACTCAAATGATTCATTCAACTGGCTCTCCGATGCTCCACTCAGGTAAAATCTTATACACACAACCTGCCTGAATCTGTTCTGAATTAACCCCGCCCGCCAGAGCCTCTTAGCCCTCCAGAACCCATGCAGCTTGATACACATCGCTTGACATCACAGGAATGACAAAGATTAATGTCTAAGGGTCTCTGTCTATACTGCGGACAATCTGATCACTTCATCAAAGACTGTAATCAACGCTCTTCTAGACCTGTGGTGAATGCTATTGTAGGATCTGAATTTCTTTAATCCTTCCAAGAAAGCATGCAAAATGCTGAGACCTCCAAAAAGACAATAAACTTTGATCTGCCTCGCCCTGCGTGGGAAAGAGAAACCGGTGGATCTCTCGCAACCAAAGGCACACAAAAAAACTAATCTGAGATCTTCAAAGACAACAAACTCTGACCCCAGGACAGTAAACAGACCCCAAAGCAGACACCTTTTATGATCTGCCCCCTCCCAATTCATTACGTCCTGCAGCTACAAGCTGAGCACCAAGGATCTTCATGGAAAATCACTAAAACTTAAAGTGTCATATCTGGTAGTTTATAATTTACATATTTAGATTCAAATGAACAGTCTAAAGATGAGTGTTTCAATGGTCTCGGGGTCGCAACAGTCATGTATATTGTTAAAACATTCTTATAGATAGATTTGAGTTTGTAACCAAAGAGACAAATGGTAATTTCTGGCCAGCTGCAAGAGAGTTGCTGGCAGGCCAAAGGCTCGGGGGTTTTACGACTGACCAATTTGGGCTTTGTGTGAAGGTTTGGGTTTGAGCGCTAGACTATATTAAGTGAAAGAGCAAGCAGGACATTAGGTCTTTTTACTGGAAAGGAGAGTGACCTCCACTCGGACATTATGTATGTCCGAGTGCTCTTTGGATCATCAGGTATGCATTTCTATTTAAATTGGAACTGAATGTAATTATCATTCTCTAAATTATGTAATTGGCTTGGGTATGCATTCTTTTAAATTGAAACTGAATTTAATTTTTATGTAAATTGGATTAATATTCTTTCTTGATTTATCAAAGT
>JAUYWG010000747.1:0-11929 GCA_034779775.1 Enteromius afrohamiltoni | reverse complement strand
CTCTGACCAAAAGCCACGGAACAAATAATCAGGTCCCAGATGGGTTCGTCACTTTTTGAGGTCCCCCTGAAACATTTCTGTTGTGGTCCGCGCTGTTTGCCATTTATCTGATTAAAAATATCCAAGATGCTGCTGTATTGAACATGACACATATTGACCAATTTATTATTTATGTTCACTGACATTTTGCTTTAATTGATCTTTGAATCATCGCGGGCTCCCTCTTACGTCATACTTTGGGGTTCCCTTATCCATTTATGCGCATGCGCACTTTTCAAAAACAGTTTTTGTTTAGAATGGACATGCAAAAATACGTAATTAAAATTTGTTTTATATTAAGAATCTAAGATAATGCTTCTTGTGTCCAGGAGCATATTTATTAAAGCCCATATATCTTAGTGACAAGAAACTATGCTTCTAACCAAAGGTCCAAAGCTATAGTTCTAACTACGTACGTTTGTGATTTTGATTGCGAATGTTCGTGCAATTCAGTCATTATAAATACTCTTCTATCAGTTTGACCCTTTGCAGGGAACTTTATTGACGATCTGACCAATCATGACACTGAATCTGCAATTTCAACACAGTCCCATGACCAATTTGGACGTATTTGTACGAGGTGTAAAATTTGTGCCAATTCATACTTATTTCGTATGACCTCACTCGCACGAATTTGTATGGTTGATGATTGGTTCAAATGCTGCTTGAACTGAAACAATACAGTGATCGGTCACAAAATGGTATTAATTGTTTGAACATCCTTTAAAAAAAGATTACATTTGAAAGCTAAGACCTAATACCATCTCCCTGTGTGAGAACATGTTGTGACCAATGAGCAGCTCTCCTACGGCTGTAATATGGTAAATTCAATGATGCCTGTCAATATTATGATGACATAACTAATGTAATACAATCAAACTACCATCATAACATATAGAACCCAATGACGCACAGGTGCCGCAATGATGCCATTTGTTTTTACGGAGGGCTGCAGGTCTAATTTTAGATGCATTTAAAAATAGCTGACTCCTCACTGCCATGATTTGCATTCCTCACACTTGATTTGCTTTCTCTCCATAGACATAATCCAAACAAAACAGATCTCGAACATTGAGGATTAGTTTATCAGTTTGCAAGCCAACACTGCAAACTTTTTACTTCACGACTCAGCCAGAAGATTTAGGGTTGATGAACCATTTATAGCTGTAATAATGAAGAAAAAGAGAGAACAAGATGAGGAGGAGAGGGCTGAATTTGTTGTCTTGGAGACTGTTGCTAAGTAGCAATATCAGGGAAGCTTAGTAACAGAGTGAGCTAAGGGGAGAGACACTTTTTGAGACTGTGACTTAAAAATGGGCAATAATAGATTAGATGCATAAGGATGGTAATGGCGGATTTGAAAAATGTGTAGCTTGTGTGTGCTCATGAGGTTTGGAGTTAAGTCTAGACTTGAATGACCAGGATTATTTTTAGCCTACCTCAAGCAGTGAGAGACCCCTGGAGAATGGGAGCATTCAGAGATTTAATTATGGCAGAGGAGGAAGTGTGTGTGTGTGTGTGTGTGTGTGTGCGCGTGTGAAGGAGCGTGAGCAACGACTGATTTAATCAACAATACATACAATTAGCTCAGAGGACACTTAAAACTGTGAATTAATTTGAAATCAGAGAAGCTACATTTGCTTTATTTGATCCAGTGGTGGATTAGATCACTTGAAACGTGTAATAGAATACATAATGATGTGTGTTCAGCTTTGACCGTCTTCCCACTTCCACCCGAGAACATCCATTCCCAGGCTTATAAATCCTTTATAACATACCTGAGGGTGTATTTTTAATAAAAACTGACATTGCTGACTCAGACATGTACTGTATATGAACTGACATGCTAATTACAAAGAAATGTACAAGCATGTATATAAAGAAATCTGAATCAAGTGTCTACATACATATCTGCAAAAGTGAAAAAACATACCTATGCATAAAAATCGCTGCAGTTTCCAATTGAAATGGACACTAGAGGCAGTAAAACGCCCCCAAAACTGTTTCTTTTCACACAAAAGTAGGATTTACAAATACATTTTTGATTTAATAAAGGCTAATTTTCACACGATTAGTGGCAGAATGTTATGTTATGACTTTTTTTTCCTGAAAACCGTTGATTTTGGACCTTGTCGTCACATATACAGCTTCATATGAATGAGTTATCTAGTTTTTAGCACTGGTTCGAATCCCATGTAAAACGGTTCAACAAAACAACTCAAATCAGCGTAAGGAAGTCAGAAGTCAGAAATGTATGCAGAGGCACGTATTTCCAATGAACCTGGGTTGGCTTAAGTGCTCCAGGAAACAAGCCAAATTCTGACACTACCATCCAATTGCGGATATCCAGACTCATCAAATCAGGTGAGCCTTTTCCAGTTTTCAATTGTCCAGTTTCGGTGTGCTCACTGAGGTAACTGTTGCCTATCAGCTCGATCAAGACTGGTCATTCTCCTCTGACCTCTGGAATCAACAAGGCATTTTCACCCACAGAACTGCTGTTTGTTTGTTTTTTTGTTTGTTTTTTTTTTGACAATTTCTCTGTAGAGATAAAAAATCCCATTAGATCAGCAGTGTATGAAATAGTCAGACATGGCACCAACAAGCCATGCCACGTTCAAAGTCACTATAATCACCTTTCTTTCTTAACTTCTGCAGATCATCTTGACCATGACTTCATGGCTAAATAGTTTTGCATGAAAAGCAAAGATGTCCAGATCAAATAAAGTAACAGCATGAGTCCTTTTGTGCAAATACCCAACACTCTCTGAAATAAAGGTACAAAAACGGTCACTGGGGCGGTGCCTTTTCAAAAGTTACTCTTTTGTACTAAAAGGGTCTGTACTTGGTACCTTAATATCCCTACAGTAAAGAGTACTAAGTGTACTAATATGTACCTAAAAGGTACGAAAATTGAACCATTTGAAAAGGTACCGCCCCAGTGACAGCTTTTGTACCTTATTCTGGGAGTGAAAAGAACTAATTTTATCTTTTCATTTAAGTCCACAAACAGAAACATTCATTTGTCCACAAATCCCCCATTAACAAATAAACTTTGATATTCAGCATGATACAATATCACACATCATTATTTGCAAAAGACACAAAAGTAGATCAATAAACCTCAAAAACTTTTAACTGACTAAATCTCTAAATTTAAATTTTTAGATGAAATTAGATGCCCCAAATGACAGAACGACACCAAACACTTCATCAAGTGTTTTTTTTTTTTTTTTTTTTTTTTTTTTACCATCTGTATTCAAAAGAATAAAAATGAAATCTTACTCTATTTAAAATTAAAGAAACACTACTGTCTTTTTTATTGTTATATAATTTGATATACTGTAATGATATATATGGGCCAACATTGTGAAAGGCCCCCCTCTGCTGTTCCAGGATTTTAGATTACTAGGTCAGACACGTACACAAATGTAAGAACACTAGAAATAACAGTATAATAAAACTAAATCTGCTCAGTTGATTTAAAATGTATACAAATATCTTTATTTAAATTCAATAGAAAACACATTAACAAATTACTACTGTATTTTTACTGGAGTTTGCTCTCAAACCTGTCCCTAACCTTACCAGTACCCCACCACAACAGCAGCAAAAGAGAGCCAATTATACACGTGTGATGCCAGTAATTCTGTTAATAAAAGGAGCAGTTCACTTCAAAATTAATATCTAATAGCAGGCATTAGACGCAATTTTTGTCAGATTATTAGGTGGCAAGCTGTTCCCACAGAAAATCAGTTTGTCTGCTGGAATCCCACTGTTTAAGGTGTATTTAGCTTACCATATGTACTTTTTTATTTTATGTTTATTTATATATATATATATATATATATATTGCAGGGCCACACATCCAGCCATGCTGCTACATTTGTGAAATGCTATTGTTGCTAGATAGGAGTTTAAATCTTGATTTCAAGCGAAACATCCCCCTCTGCTGGCCACTGCAAACACTTGCTTCAGAACACAAATAATCCACTTCAGCTTCTCCAACTCATTGATATTGAAGACCCATCCAATCAATGTAAACTAGAATCGGTTATGATTTACTGTGGCATCAGTCTCTTCATGTAACCCTTATTATCCATGATACATCATTTGATTTTAATAATATAAATGTCAATAATATTGAGTTGGTCTTTAAAAAGACATTAAAACCTATTAATATTTTATATTTGAAAGTGGATTTTGCATTTGTTAAAACTAATACATTTTCTTCACATCATTCTTTTAGAGAGTAGGGAGGTACTTTCAGAGTCAAGCTAGGAGAAATGAGAATGGGTAGGAATTCAAACATTCTATTTCAAACTAATAATACTGGTTTAACAAGTTGTACGATTAGTAATCTTTTAAAGGAGTTGTACAAAGCCAATTCTCCACTAGCAATATGATTTGTTGGGGTCTTAATGGAAAGTTTGTAATATAGTTTAATTTTCAAAGATGGTGTAAAAAACGCTCATTCGACCTCGTCAAAAACAGCTCTTTGGAGATCACTCTGTTCTGTGTACTTCCCCTTTAAATCTTCACGAGTTCCGCTGACCCCGCCTCCCTTCTCCGATGCGCTCTCTGAGGATGTTTTTTTAGCCGTATTCATAGTGAAACTTGCGAATTGGCACATTATTAGGAAAGGCGATTTGCAAAGATTCATTAAAAGACATTATACTCACTGCTTCTATGGGTTAACCTACAAAGTACTTTCTAACCTAAAAATGGATGCTAAATTAAAAGTTAAAATTATGGTTTAATATGACCACATCAACTTTACTGCATTAACTTACACCATACTAGTCAGTTTTAAGGGCTTTATATCTTTTCATTTTCATTTAATTTCATTCAAGTTTGATAGTTGTAGTATAAAATTGTAGTATTAGAATTAAGATGTTCATAGATTTGTTATACACTAAATTTTAACATGCATTAAAGCATCTGTCCAAACTGGTACTTTACATGCTGTCATCAAATTTTTTTTTTTCCATTTCACCTTAGTTGTAGCGTTGCTGAACTCTGGTTGTTGTCCATTTTAGTCCAAAGCCTGCGTTTATGTAAGCCTAATAATTTATTCTACACACAAATTTAGTTACTTCACTCATTGTATTTATTCACAAAACATAAAAGTACAGTAACATGACATGGGTAGTTCACAGAAAAAAATTCTAAACAAGACAAATGCATATTATATATATATATATATATAATTAACAAAATAAAATGGTATCAAGTAGAACATGATAATTATGCAATGACTGGAAAATTTGAATATGAGCACATCAATAAATCTTTTAATAGAAAAAAAACAGCATTTCATTTGTAAAAGATTTCATTTAAACAAGTTACAGATAATTATATTGCAATTACAATAGATTTGAATTTGAAACAGTATATGAGCTGTTTTGGTAGAAGGACAGTGCGAGATTAGCCTCGGACCTGGAGGACACAGAGGCCGAAATAATTACCACTGTTGGGCCCGTAGCCTCGCGACACTTCTGTAAAACCTGTATATTTTAGAAGCTGTCCTTTAGTATTCATTTACAAACTTGGACGCCACCACACATGGATAATAAGTTAAGTATTTTTACAACTTTTTTAAGACGTTGTACTACAACATTACCTAATTGCAACCAAAATGCACGTTTTGAAAACGTTTTGTGTTTGCTGGGGAGAGTTTTCGTTGATGGTGTGAAATGGGGAAGGAGCGCCCTCTGGTGGGGGCAACTAGGGACTCCATCCTGACAGTAACAGTATGTTCCCGTACTAAATAAGGTAAGTGTAATAAGTGTTTATTTAGCAAGGGAACATACTGTTACCATAGCATTTTTGTTGTATTTTACCTTTAAAGTATAGTATATAATTGTGCACTATATATACTGTATGTAAAAAAAAAAAAAGTTATTCAGGGGTGTTCAATCCTATAGAGCTACTTTGAATAGCATATTCCAATAGTCCGTTAAATTTTAGGGTGGCTTGTGTCCATGCTTCTGGTCGTCATTTTCATTAAAAACTGAATAGCCTGAGTCATATGAATGGATAGAGTTGATAGAGTTCTTCTTTCCATGTGTTGTAAAGGAAAGTCATTCCAGTTTACTTCTTCACCTTTTTTCATGAACAACTTCAAACAGCAAACCAAAAAAGCATAAATTAGCAAGAATTATGTGGCAGTCTATAATTTAGGTTATTCAGCATAAATCATACTCACACATTTTATTTGATGTTCTATGATTCCCTCCGGTTTATTGGTTATCATTCATATTGTCTGTACAAAATGTTCGTTATTACAAAAATATAAAAAAGTAATAAATAATTTGTCATTGTGTCAATGTTGTGTTGTCAGTTCTGTAACTCAGACGAAGAACTTAAAATACACTTATAACACCAATGTGAAATTATAATTACACATTACTTATGTTATTTTATTCTCCAGTGCCATACCCACCACTTTCAGATGTTGAACATGCAGAATGTAAAATCTCAGGGTCCTCTGACAATCTGTCATCTTTTGTTGACACTGATGTGTCGTCATCACTGACTAGAAAAGAAGAGACATAAAAACAATGAGAGATTATTTTGATATTATTGGTGTAAATATGTACAGGTGTAACCTGTTCATATGTCTACATTGTCCCTGTTCTAGCGTGCTCTGTGTTTGTTTACCTTGTCCATGTGCTCTTTGTTTGTGTACGTACTTGTTCATTCATATCTCTGCCTCATTTGTAACTCCGCCCTCGCCATTAGTGTTTGATGATCCTCCGCCAGCTGTGTTGTCCAGGTGTCCTGTGTTCAGTCTTGATTAGTCTCTGTATAAATTCATGCTCCATGTCTAGTATCTCTGTCAGTCGTTGATGTAATGTTGCAAGTCAGTGTGAAAGGTTGTTCAGCTCCCGTTTGTTTCAGTAAATGTTCTGTTTTGAGTAAGTCTTCCTTCCGAGTCTCTCTCGTCCACTGAAGAGAGATCGCCGGCTGCGGCATGACGACAGGTTTGACAACCATCAGCCTGCACCATCTAGAGTTTGATAAAAATGGCATTCCCAAATTAAGGCTGTGCAGTCATATATAATACTTTTTTTTATGCCAAACTTTGTTTAAGGCTGATTCTCGACTATGTTATAAATATATAACTAAAGTATGTCCGATACAGTTTTGTTTTATCCAATATGTGTAATCCTTAACTGGTTTCCCCATTAAACACAGTGTACCTATACACTGTAACCAATTTACATATTAATGTGTTGCTGTTAGGACAGCATGTTGAAAAAAGATTTATCTTAATAGGAGTAACAATTGGCCAGATTTTCAAAATAATATGTAACATTTCCATAAAAATATTGATATAATTTATTTTCCTATTCACACAATAAAGATACTTTTAGTCGTGGTGTCCTCTACAGTGGACATGCATGAAATGATGTCTGTTTTGTAACAGGAAGTCCTATTTGGATTTAAATCCCATTTTCCTGAGATGTTGCTTTATGACAAACAATTAAAAAATTACATAGATTTAAATGGCAATTATCAAATATAATCATATTTCCATAAAGATGTAAAATATTTCACTAAATTAATTTTAGCCACATAACTGTGATGTGAGAAAAATGTCCTCTACAGAGCACAAAAATCCATATAAAATACAGCAAAGAACAAGACTCAGTCATGTTTTTCTACTTTCTAAGAGTATTTTTTCCCCTTTAGAGAACAAAGGAACCCTCGGGAGCAGGATGTTCAGACTAGAGGAGAAAATAAAAAAAAGCCGCCTGTGTGCCGAAATCAGGAAAAAAAGTGGCAAAGAAAAAGAAAATGCTGGAGTAGTTACAATTATGAATATATTATTAATATTAATAAAGTAGTCACATAGAAAATATTCTCTTACTGTTTTCCGTGTAGTGGTCCTGACTCGAAGCAAACGCGCACTGAAATGAGAATATTCATCATTAAAGATCAGAAATTTACAACCTCGCACTTCAATAGGTGGGTCTTTGAAATGTCTCTCTTCATGAAACGTCTCTCTCTCACACACGAGCAAGCACACCTCTACTTCATCGTGAAATGGCTGCATCATTCTTTTTAATGAAATCATGTCAGATTGCAAGTTATTTCAAATGTTTGACTTTCGTTGGACAACAGGTTTGTAATCTTTCCTTGTAAACGGTTAGCTAGAAAGGATAACATCAGGTTTCCATCCAAGGACTTGAAAGTTAAAATTATTTAGGCCTAATTTTGTTCAGTAGATGAAAGTTGTTGAGTTAGTAGTTTAATAAGGGCATGCTTATAATACTCGTTCAAGAATAAGACATTATCCGAAACTATTCTAGATATTTATTTTATACAAAATATATTTTTTTTACAATAGATGTTTATATCTGTTACATTCACAATAAAAGCAGTTTAAATTAATCTTTAATGTGTAATTACTCTATATCTGATGCATTTCATGATAATGAAATAGTATTATAAAGAGTTATTTGCTATTTTCACCCGTGATACAGTATGATGCATATCTCAGTGACTCTGTCACTTTTTCTGTAACAAAGAAGAACAATTGTTGTAGATTACTTGATGATAAGCAAGATCTGTTCAGAGGCTGTCACTTATTTCTCCACTGGCTTCACTTCTGAACTCACTTCCATACTCGTGACATTTAGTTCTAAATAATGGAATATGTGTTATGTGTGTTATTTGACGTTTATGCCACTGAAACTACATTTCAAACACAAAATCAACACCAAAGCTCAAATCAGTCACACAAGCAAGTTTAGTATGTAGTGTTTATTTTTCCATAATAGTCAAGATAATGACTTTCACACTGAAAATAATTGTTGACTTCAAGTCAAACTTAAACACGCATTAAAAATGCATTTCATTCTAAAATACTGTATACAATACACAAGCTGCAAATTTCCCTAAACTTGGACAAAACATACTTACATTAAAAAAAAAAACTATTAAAAAACAACAACAACAACAAAAAACAATAAGTTACAACATATACCTTTTATGCTAGCACAACAGGTAAAACGAGTTCTTTGCAACAAAAGGTATTTGTGTGTGACATTCAGCATGATCTACCTTGCACTCCCTAGCAACATATTTCCTTTTGGTCTATGGGATGAATATCATATGACGTAATTTTCATGAGCTAAGACTTTAGCAGGATAAATGACAATACGTGTGAAATGTGCGGTAGTTTATGCTCTTTACAACTTTAATAACATTCCCAAAATTAGGTCTATAAGGCTTAGCTGATCATCAGTAAAATGCAGGGATATTCATATCATATCATGGATATTCATAAATGAATATCATTTTACAAATCTGATCAGGGTAATGCAGTTTATTACTCTTTATTGGTTAAGAACTGAGTGATCTTTCCAAATAATTCTGACTGAATCACGAACCTATTCATGGCTGCTCATCGTTGAGATATTTGGAGTGTCACCCGGAGTGGACTTCAGTGATGGCTAATGTCTGTGCTGCTTCTCTTCTTCAGAGATGGAAAAAAGACGTGTGTCTCTATTTGAATAATATCCTGAGTCCAATGAATCGATGGAGATCACAGAGTTTCTTTCAGATGCTGTAAAGGAAAACATTCAGATTACAGTTTTGGTCTTTATTTAAAAGAGATTAATCTACTGCATTAAACCCTGAGGTGTAGTTTCAAGGATCACTGGCAGCCTTTGTAGTTAATGATGATAAGTAACACTTTATACTAAGTTTAAAGCTGCGGTCCATAAGTTTTGCCTCTTTGTTTCCATGTTTGAAAATCCGGAGTTGGAGTTACTTGCGGAATTATTTCAACCATGGTTTTGTGTACGTTACTGCACGTTTTGCTGCAGTTTCAAAGAGAAATGTCCACTACGTGGTGCTAAAACACAGGAATGTGAACCCTGGCACATTTTTATTATGTTGATATATTGTAGGTATTATTATTATTCCGATGGTCCGATGGGAAATATGCCCTACATCAAATCCAGCTGTAAACCTAATGTTTGCAAAACTGGTATAAAAACGTATTTGTTGATGCAGCTGTGCAATTTCAACTTCCTCTTATACAGATTTGAACTGTTTTGTCAAACTGTAGTCACACAGTTAGTTCAGTCGCTACTGAACAAACATACGTCTATGAAAACCCATGTGTGTGATGCTAACATTCAAAAGCATCAGTTTTCAAATATCCCAGCATATTTCTGTTTTTTCATAACATGGTATTCTTCATGTAATTGTGTAAAAATTACCCCTCAAAACTCTTTATATTCATGTGAATAGACATAAAAAGTGTCTGAGTTTTACTGCCTCTAGTGTTCATTTCTTTTGGGCGCTGTGTACTTGTTGGTACGCATTTTGTGTCTTGCTAAAAATGACAGCAAGGTACGTTTATGCCATAAGACCAGGTAGAATCATTTTTATTGCGTGGGTTGTGTTGTGGTGCGGCTCCATGTTTTGTGGTGAATATGTGGCAGTCTGTCATCACACCGGTGTGGATATTTACTAGAATCACAGATTCTAGTCTTGAAATATATATGACCCAAATTATAAATTCAATTGTATATTGTCAGCTGAACAAATAATTAGAAAGTGTGCCACGTTTGTTCTAACTAATAGTAAAAAAGCATTATAATAAGTACTATTGAAATATTAATCTTGTGTGATCTGTAATTAGAAGTACATGTAAAACTGGAATATAATTAAATTTCATTCATATGTGTTTCACAAACGTCTTGAAAATGATAAGTTAAATTATTAGCTGCTGAGAAATAAGGCTAATGATCCACCTCCTGATCCTCACATATACGATATAGTGGTTATATGGCTTTATAGTTACAGACGTGACGTAATGACGCAGTGCCATGCTCGAAGTTCCTGCAAAGCCCCGTACCACTCAAATTAGAAAAGATTATTATAAGACAACCATTGTAAATGGGAATAAAGTAAGGAGATTTGAAGTTTTGAACACTGGCTGGTTATGTGCTCAAACATTGATTTTTAGATCATTTTTAACCAAATAAATAAATAGCTTGACTGCACTGCAGTGAAGTACTCACAGTTATCAGATGATGTCTCATCCCATCTTGCACTGGGTCTCTCTGGTTGGTAATTTGGTAAAGACTCTGTGTGAAAATTGTTTATTAAATATATATTACTGAGCGCAAATTGTTACAGTGTTTCATTAATAATGTTTTTAACATGCCTTTCAAAAAATCAGTTTTATAAAAGAAGGAGGAAAGGCTTAAAATGTTTATTCCACTGTCACTCCTACTTTTACATTTATATTCTCTAGGAATTATTATAGAGATTTAAAAAAAAAAAAAGTATACTGAATGCAAATCAAACTAGTCATTAAGTTTTTATAATTAGTTTTGTATCCCCATCATTCTGTATCACAGATGACTTGAGATATTCAGTCACCTGAGTAAAACAAATGTGTTTCAGGTATATAATGAATATGAAATGGATGAAGAAGTTAAAATACACATTCACTCACCTTGAGACATTAATGTGGGTTTGGAACTGACTAGAAAAGAAGAGTAGACACAGGAAAATTTTAAACATTGGCATGAGCTTATGGTATGAATCATAACTCAGCAGTTGTACATTGTTGACTGCATAAGAAATAGGTTTGGTCAAAAACATAAAATACTGTGTTTAGCCAATTTGTAAGCGTTTTAATAAATTGTACATGAGCAATTCAACTGAGTGCAGCATGACAGAGACAAAACATAAAAATCTTCTATATTTCTATTATCACTCATGTATTTGGTTTTCATTTATAATCTAGGTAGAATTTGTTGTACTACAAAATTATGCTTTTCCTGTCACACGCACTGGATCACGTGAGGTCACGAGAACCCGGAAGTAACCTCACGCAGGTATTTAAGCAGGAAGCAGG
>JAUYWG010000746.1:0-11934 GCA_034779775.1 Enteromius afrohamiltoni | reverse complement strand
CTAATGTTTATCAGTACATTACAGAAAATAATGAACTTTATCACAATATGCTAATTTTTTTAAAAGGACCTGTATATCATGTAAACATTATAACAACAATAACAGTAATAATACTGAAAAAAAAAAAAAAATAGTATCATGTTACATCTCCGAATATTACCGTGCACATTACGGTTTTACAGTCATGTTCATAAAATAAATTAATTGATTAAAAGAAGAAAAAAACAACTCTCTAATATGTTCATACACAGCATGGTTCTAAAAGCCATCACGGTCTCAAAGAAACTTAAAAGCTCATGTGCAACAGATATGCCTAAAACCTGACCTCTCTAAAACATTAACACTATTCTTCTGCTGCCTTGCAAATACTGCTACTTCCTTTGAGAAAGGAAGGTAGCATATTAGTTCATATACCATTATCATCAAGATGCAGGCATTAAATGGCTGAGTGTATAGGTCACTGCTAGCTGTTTCAAACTTCCTCACACTGCATCCCATCATGTGGGAAGTCCCTCCTCCACCACACAGATATTAGCCTCACTGAGAGGACAAAAGGCCAAGACGGTGAGTGTATGTGTTTGTGTAAGAGAGACAGAGAGACCCTGAGCCATCTGATGATTCTTTAGGAGAGCACTTTATCAAGTCCAGGGCCTTTCATTTTAATCACGGCATGCCTCAGTGATAGCTTCTGGGTCAACTCGCTCCATCTTACCTTGTCCATTTCTCCAAATCCGCTAACTGCTCTTAACCTGCCATACTTTCCCTTTCTCTCACTTTATCTCCAATATTTTCTCATGCATGTAAAGCGCTGTGCCTCGCTGTGTATGTCATGCTCAGCTGGCCAAAGGTTACGCAGTCACTGGAGCTGTAAACTACCCTCGGGAGAAGGCTGGGCCAGCCGATGACATGCAATTGAGCTTTGAATAATTGGATGGATGCACATAATGCTGCCTTCACGTGCCATCAGAATTATTGTAAGGACAAGTTTCCTAATTGTACGTGAACGGCCTCTCAAGTCGTATTTACTACTGGGGAATTCAGGAATAATTATCATACCAGAGACAACCAGTTATGATACTAGACAACCATTGCTGCTGTCGGTGCTGTTCTCATAACAACTACATCCCTTTGTTTTGTCACTAAAGTAGTGTATTTATAGATTCAAGATTCAAAGCATTTTGCATGTTTTAATTAGCATGCATTTGTCGAAATTCCAGAATTGGATGTTAATATGATTTTTTATATAATGGGTCTCATCAATAAATACTGCATAAAAATCTCAGAAAATGTTCTTGAGATTTACATTAGTTGAAATTTGCAATATTTATTCCTACCCTCATTTAACATGTTGATTATTATAAGTCAGGGAATATACATAATACATATAGTACTATATTATTCCTTTTTCATATATATTTGTACACATATAGGATTATTTTGTGATCATTTGATCAACTTAAGGTACTGTAAATACACATCAAAAACACATATTGACACCCAAACCTATTTCTGGTATATATGTGATCTGTTTTGGTTTAAAACATGCAATTGCAAATTATTTGTGGTTAACGAATTGGATTCAGTGTTTGGTGTGCTGTCTTTACAAGCTTTATCACTCTTGTGTGCCATTACCATTAGAGATCTGGTTGCCATTCTCAATGGGTGCAGGGTTTGAAGAGTTGGGAGAGGTGTGGTTGTTGGCGTTTCTATCCTGTAACTGTGCTGACGGAGAGAGGGGGCCATGATCCTCTCGACCTGGCAGGTTAATGTTGGAATTTGAGAGTCCTGTAGAAAAGAAATAAAGAAAAACATTGAAAAAGTGCACTGATTCGCATGTGTAACCTATACATAAGGCCCCACAGACCATTTATCCGTGATCATTGGCTTATATGTTCCCAGTTTATGACAAAAAAAAGGTGAGGACGTGACATGCAAGTTAACACCTGCCACCTTGAGTCACTAACATTTTTGCAGAGGCATCTGCAGCTGCTCTGGTCAGGAATGATTAAGTCTAGCAATGACGCTGATGGCAGGGAGAGCGGAAGAACGGGGGGATGCTTGAGCCTCGTGGCATGTGTGTCTGCTTGGATCTGACCGCCACAGGGATGGATATAGCATAGGGGTCAGCTGCCCATTTAAAGCCCTGTTAAAAGCCCTGTTTCCATTACAGCATGCTCTCACACATGTCATGAGCATCTGACTTCCCAGCCAGCGTCTGGGGTTATCAGAGTTTCATTAACTGCTGCTTTGTGTCTGGGACCCCTGCAGACACTATATATTCACACAAGGTCACATTGCTTTACTCTTGTGATTGGCAATCATGAGCATGCATTTCTGAGCACTAATGTCTAAATGGGTTTGTCTTTAAAACAACATTCAATTTCAAATAAAGATTACATTTAAATTTCAAGTCCTTCAGGATCAGAAATATACAGCAGGGGCAAAAGTCCCTGAATGAAAATGCTTCTGTTTTGCATTTTTATAATTAATTAATTTCACTTTTTGTAGTGCCACATAATTTAATTTCAAATGATATTAAAATGATTATTTCCCCCAACATCACTCACATGATGTATATACATATATTAGAAAATATGAGGGCTTTATAACAATTAAATTTAAAAGGTGCAATATAGCATGCAAAAATGTTGTGTTGTAGACATGAAATATGTCTCAAGCATGAAACTAACACAAACATTATGACAGATTAATGTTTGTTCATTTCACACACACACAAAGTCGTGAACATGTACAGTAACGCGAGATGTAATTTTCTCTGCCCTGGTGTGACACTGAGTGTGTCCTAAGATGCGCAAACACACGCACACACAGTACTCATGGGATTCACACACATTGCAGCGATTCACATCCGTCAGCAGAGCGAGAGATTTTGATATTTAATATTTCATAGCTACATCATCTCTTGTCCATGTAATATTTATGTGACTGGAGCTAACACCCCCTGTGCCCTTTACAATAAACTAAATCAAGACAGAGAGGGAAAAAAAATAAAAATAATAATAATATATATATATATATATATATATATATTACACGCGCGCACACTGTGTGAGTAATATAGATTTTTTTTTTCTCTTTATTTAGTAAGTATGTACAGTGGGGCAAAAACATATCCAACTTAAAAAGATGAGAGACGCCTGTCATTTTCATCATAGGTTTACCTCCACTATATGAGACAAAATAAGAAAACAAAATCTAGAAAATCACATTGTAGGATTTTTTAATGAATTAATTGGTAAATTCATTGGTAAAATAAGTATTTGGTCACCAACAAACAAGCAAGATTTCTGATAAAACCACTTTTTGGTAAAAACTCTAACTTGTCGTGTTTGGGGGAGAAGGAATGCTGAGTTTAGACAATGATCCCAAAAACACCACCCAGGCAAAGAAAGAGTGGCTTCGTAAGAAGCATTTCAAGGTCTTGGAGTGGCCTAGCCACTCTCCAGATCTCAACCCCATAGAAAATCTTTGGAGGGAGTTGAAAGTCTGTGTTGCCCAATGACAGCCCCAAAACATCACTCTAGAGGAGATCGGCATGGAGGAATGGGCCAAATTACCAGCAACAGTGTGTGGAAACCTTGTGAAGACTTACAGAAAATCTTTGACCTCTGCCATTCCCAACAAAGGGTATATAAGAAAGTATTGAGATTATATTTTATTATTGACCAAATACTTATTTTCCACTATAATTTGCAAATAAATTCTTAAAAAATCCTACAACCTGATTTCCTGGATTTCTTTTTTCATTTTGTCTGACATAGTTGAGGTATACGTATGATGAAAATGACAGGCCTCTCTCATCTTTTTAAGTGGGAGAACTTGCACAATTGGTGCACAATTTCTTGCCCCGCTGTATGTATGTGTGTGTGTGCATACACACACACAGCCACCCTCTCACACTACCAGTCAAAAGTTTGGAAACTGTAATATTTGTAATATTTTTGATGTTTCTTATGCTCATTGAGGCTGCACTAATTTGATTAAAAAAATCAAATAACAGGGATATTAACTTATATTATTATGTGAGTATACATACATACACACACACATATATATATATATATATATATATATATATACAGACAACATAATACATGGATGCAATAATTAAAGCTCATTGATTATGTCTTTATAACATCCCAGAAAATGCTGTTACACATGAAATTACCAGACCAGACATCTCAATCATTAATTACAAACAAATGAGAGTCTATATTGTTAAAATGATGTTTGCTTTATTTTCATATAGAGTTTAAAAATATCTGTTTCAGATTAATGCAATAAGTCGTGGTTGCTAAGTTAATTGTATTGATCTTTCGTGATCTTGGTAATGCATGAAAAACAGAATGCAGACAGACGTTTCTCACTTCCAGAAGGAAAAAGTCAAACATCTCAACAAACACTGGCCTTCGTGATGTCCTTAATTTCTAACCAATTATGGACTAAGATGTTTAGATGAATCTTGTCAGTTGCGCATTTGTGAAACAACACTGGATTTCTCAAACTTATTTTGCACATAAGCTCATATGGGTCAAGGTCATAAATTCATGATGGGAATAGATAAAGCATCTTAAATTAAACACAAAGGTTAAGAGGAGGAGGCGAAGAAAGCTATGTTAGACACAGCATGTGAACTAAATTGGCACACACACCCAACATCCTTCATAAGGATGCTTTCTTGTCAAATTATCTTATCTTAATGTGACATTTAATGCTTTTGTCTTTAATTGGATACATCCTTAACGTGCAATATATGTTAGTTAAAAATTAAAATAAATAAAGATGCCAGGACACCATTCTAAATTATTCTGGCTGAGTTCAATCTTTTGGTCCATAGTGTAGAAGCATTTAAGGGCAGTTGTTGCATAAAGATGTTGTTGTGACATAAAAGTTATCCAGAGCAGATGCAAAATACAGCCTAAACATTCATCAAACATAAACACTAGGCCTGCATCAGAATTGGTTTCTGGAAGAGAACACTGAGGTTTTATAGTAAATGTCTGTTTTATCAGCACTGACCTCACTGTTTTCTGACAAACACAAAGTATGGCACTGGATGAGTCAAGAAAAACCATACTAAACAGGACGTGCCTTTCAGTAACCACATATATGAAATGACATTTAACAAGAAGATTGCTGGGAAAGTTTCTATAATTTGACCAGACTATTTTAATGCTCCTGAAGCAAATTAAGCATGACCATGTGTTCTGGTAAAAGTAAACTACTTTGATGAGCTATAAAAATCTGTGATTTAAGACAAATCTGTGATTCATGTCTCTGCAGCATGCAATACGGCAGTTTAAAAGGGTAGTTCACACAGAAATGAAAACTGTGCAATCATAAAATATGTTTCCATTATTAAATTAGGCAAACTGAAACTGCGAATTGAAAATAAGCCCAATAATAACAGGTCAACTTCATAAAAACTCCCATATATCACCAACATCTAACAACTTGACTTACTGCGAGAGAAAAAAAAAAAGTTTTAGTATTGCATCAGTTAATGCAAATGCTGTCATTTAGTTTTTTATTGAAGTTTATAAAATATAAATCAGTGAGGTTAGACCTTGATGTTGCATGATGTCGTCTGGCTCCCAAAGGTGAATCAGTGGGATTCAGGTTTAGGCTTTGTGCAGGTCACTACATCATGCATAAAATTTTCGTAAAAATTCCTTTTGGTGCCACAAATGGACCAACAACACCTTTTAAACATGTACCCAAAAACCCCCTTACTCACCGCTGTCACGGATCTTTCTTCCAGTGGTGGACTTGCGGAGCAGGCTGCGCCCTGAGCTGAAAAGGGTGTTGAGCTCATCTAGAGGGCTGGTGAGGGGTCTCCCATTGGCAGGGTTGAAGAGTAGAGGCGAGGAGGAGCAGGAGTGAGCTCTGCGGGGCTCTGGCCTCGACGTCTTTACTGGGGAGAAAGGAGGTTTGGAACTGCTTGGGGGCGTCTCTGCCAGACCGTGCCCTATTTTATGGGAGACTTTGGGGGAATCTGTGGTAGCCACAGAAGCTGCACGGGTCAGGGCCAAGAAGTTTGGTTCAGGAGGGAAGGGGAAATGGGACGGGGGACGGTAAGGAGGTGGAAGTGCTGCTGGAGGGGGAGGAGGAGTCAAGGGTGGCGTAGATTTGTCTGGCATTAAGACGGACAGACTCGGTGAGGAGTCAGCTCTTTGTCGGGTGTACTGTGGTGAGAGTGGGCTGCCCCCATCCTGGCTGGTGTAGTTGAGATTGGTCTCAAACACCGGCAACTTCTTCACCTCCAAAGGTGTAAGGGGGGACTCATCTGAGGCGGGAGAGCAGTTGACAGGAGACGGAGGGAAGACTAGAAGTGGGGGACGGTGTGGAAGAAGGTTGGGGAATGGAGCTGGAATGTCACATGATGTCCCATCCTTGCTCTGCTGCTTTCCCCCGAGTGTGCAAGGGTGCTCCATCAAAGTCACAGGCCTCTTCATTTCCAGAACTGGGGGAGGTAAAGTAGCTGTAGTGGGATTGACAGCTTCAGGCTTGATCACCGGAGTTGACCCCATGTCATCAGGTGGGAAATACTTCATTTCCTCGTATACCGCCTCTCCTAGTTCTGGACTATGGGAGTCGGCCAGGCTGAGGGCTTTTGAGGCCCCCACCATTTCAATATACACATCCTCCTCATCCTGACAGGGGTACAGGCTTAGCACAGAAGAATGAGGGCCATCTGCTGATGCCGCTCGCTGGATGAGGCCCAAGCAGTGGCCACCTCGTAACAGGCTGACAAGTTTCATGTCCGTGGGCCTTGCTGGAGAAGGTACAGAGATCTCCTCATATGAGCCAGTCAGTTTGGTATTAGGGCTGCGTTTGGGCTTGGGGGGTGGGATCTTCTTCATGGTGCTGTAGTCATCACTGTGAGGGCGTGGTTTAGAGAGAGCTGGAGGCAGAGTGGGATGATGGATGGTTTTGGAAGGAAAGGGAAAAGCTATTTAATGGAATGTCAGGAAGAATTTTCAATTTTTCAGTAGATTAAGACATTTAGTTCTGTGTTGCATGAAACATGCATATGGCCAAAAGTATGTGGACCTCTGAACACCCCACCTACACAATGCATTTACAATTATGAAGTAAAGTAAAATTACATTTATTATATTTAAACCACTTTCAATAATGGCAAGCTGGTACTCCCTAATTCTCCTTGAACTCTTCTGGAAAGGCTTTCTCACTAGATGCTGGAATAGGGATACAAGTATTGCACCAACACTGACAGAAGCGCATCAGTGAGGTTAGACCTTGATGTTGCATGATGGGGTCTGGCTCCCAAAGGTGAATCAGTGGGATTCAGGTTTAGGCTTTGTGCAGGTCAATACATCATGTATAATAGAAGAGGGTGTCCACATACTTTTGGACATGAAGTGAATTTTTGAGATCTTATTTATACGTACGATCCGAAGGAGAGAGTTGGGTTTTTGGTGGGCTACCAGATGGAGATGCTTGACCCTCAGCAGGGCTGTCTTTGGGTGCAATACTCAGACCTGCGCTCACTGCTTCGTACGAAGCACTCAGACGTGTATTAGGGTCTCGTTTGGGTTTGGGAGGAGGTTGCTTTCGTGGGGAGGAGAGGCTCCCTCCATTTCCCTCCTCAGTGGAGTGTGGCGCAGGCTGAAGGGCTGCTTTGATTGATGTCCCAATACTGGAGTGTACCAAGCTGTCCATAACCAGGGGTAGAGGCACAGAGCTGGAGCGGAAATGTCGGAGTGGTCTGTTCCCCCCACGGCCTGCCACATCGTTAACCCTCCCACTTTTTTCAACAACCCTAAACAAAAGGATGATGGGATGAATAATTCAGCAAATTCAAATGGTACAACTGCTTGTGGAAATAAGATTTCTAGTGCTATTTCTGTCATTCATCATGACTGGTATCTTTTCCCCCTCCCCAATCTAGCACACAATTATTCATTCATCGTTCTTTCAATCATTCACTTACTATCAGACTAGAAGCATATGTCCTGTCTCAATGTATGATGGGTATGGTGGGTATGTATGATGGGTATGATGGGTGCTAAGCAGCTGTCATGTGTGGGAGGATCAGCCTCAACCTTTATAAAATCAATACACCAATGTCAAGCTGTCCATTTATATCTGGGCTAAGATTTCATTACACTTCGCTAACCGGAATGGGTGTTCCCTCAAAAATAAAAACAAAGAAAACAAATTACTATGCTTGTCAATTGATTCAAAATGTAACCTTAATAACGACATGATATGCAGATCAAATTAATTTACAAAAATTGGTACCTCATTGTAGTCGGGCAAAATGAACTGTGGTAAAAACTAAATTATATACACATATACTGCATAACCACTTTGTTTTACTATTTGCTTTTTTTAGCATGTATTAATATTAAAAACACAGAGACTACTTATTTAAAAAAAATAAAAAAATCCTTGATACCAGTGAATTAGCATTGCATTATGATTCGAAACTCTATTATATACAGAAAGCCTGAAAAGATTATTTACATTGCTGATTGTTTAAGTCTAAGCTGATTCCTGTAATTCTCTAATGTGACATGCATACTCTTGTTTGATATTTCCCCAATAATCTGGGCCTGCCATCTGTTGTTCTCGCAGGAAAGGCGATGGAGTGTTGGGGTGGATAGTATTCGGGGAACAGGGGGGTGGGTGAGGGGTTACAGTGACTTAAAACCCTAAGGAGATTTCAGCAACCCAGAGCGGGGGAGGGTCTTATCTCTCTCTGATTAGCAGTATGGAGCTCCTCTTGACTCACTGATTGAGTTTGCCACAGCTAGATTAGCTATGAAACCCCCATCACTCAGTCACCTGCACCTCCCTCATTTGTGATGCTAAAAGTGAATGTATTTGACAAATGCGTGTGCGTGTTTTGAAGAACAAGAAGCCCACCCCCTTCATAAGAGCAGATGGTCAAATGCCGAATGATGGAGGCACTGCTAATGACAATAGACACCCCAAAACACCTGTGTTTATGCTTGTATGAACAGATCCTTTCCAGTGATGCTGATCAGCACTTCCTTGGCAACTGTTGCATTGTGCCTAAGTTCTACGTAAATCTATCCTGTGTTTTTGAACAGTTTTAATAAAGCATCAAGCCACTTAATGTCCTTTGATACTGCGATTTCATCACAGGCAGTGGAGTGCCTGAAAACCCTTTTAACATGGGTCATAAAATTTAGTTTTTTGTACCTTTTTGACGATATCAATGTGTGAAAACAGTGGATGTTTTGCATTTAAAATCAATTCTGGGAACTGGATATCAATCAAAAAGCTTGAAGACCTTTTCAGATTGAAATTGAAGTACATACTGTGTGTTCCACTGTTATTAGTATCTACAACTTATCTGAGATCAGACTTTCTTTTAGCTGAATTCCTACTAACATTAAGTTCCAGTAATTCTAACATTAGTCACAAACTAATGGAACATACTGTTCCCATTGAGTTTGCAAATGGAGAACAAGGAGAAGGTAGAAACAAAGTGGTCCTTTTTAATATAATAAGACAATCCAACATAATTTAGATTGTTAGAGTGTCTAATATAATCCTTCAGGAGGAAGTCTCATAGTAGCACGTATACATTTGGAATGTCACATCTGATTGAATTACTGCAGACAAAAGAACATTTCATGTTAGCGATCCTCTAAGGGACACCATTTAAATATGACTGTTTTCTTGATCTGTATTTTATTTTAAGAACCACTGTAATTAAACAATAGAGACAGGACCACACTTGATGTCTGAAAATCAGAGAACCTTGTTACCCTAAAAATAGCTCATTTCAATAACTTGATTAATTGAGGTGTGTATTGTAAAAAGAGATGACTAACAATTCTTGGTTCATTTCAAAGAAACACATTCTCTGCTAGAAGTTTCACCTCTTGGGCGAGTCTTCTTCTTTGCCCACAGGTTCCGGTCTCTCGCCCAGTGGTGGGGCGCTGATGTGACCCCGGAGGCGGTCATTCTCTCGTGCGATATCGGCTGCGTTTTGGATGACCAGACTGTCGTAAGTGCGCATACCCAAGTCCTCTGCTCCCTGCAGGAACCGTTGGATGTTACACTTCTCCTGCTGCCGAGACGTGAGCCTGCGATGCGCACATTGTCTGGCCAACCAGCCACGCACCACTGAATCACAGATTAAGTAAAAATATGAGCCTGGTGACAGATCATACAGTATGACCACACAGTCTCTGTCGATCACTTTACCTTTCTGACAGACAATAATCTTCCGGTGTAGTTGATGGCAGCGGTCATTAAGGTGATCGGCCTGCCAGTATCTCAAGAAAACCTTACTGTTCCCCATCTGAACAAGAGAAGAAAAGTGGAAGAGAGATTGGTAATCACATTAGCTCTGTTCTAAAATCGAGTTTGCTGCCTACTACCTATATACACGCTGCTTGTTCAATTTATTTGAAATCATCCAAAGCCACACAATTGTTGAACATCTGATCACAACTTAATTTAATTCGTACAGCCCACTTAAATATTTCAAATTAAAGTTTACTTAATCCACTTTCTTGTTGAATTGTTATTGACTGAAACAAAACAAATAGATTTTTTAGTTCACAGCATGCTTTACATTATACAGGACAGAATCTGGTAGAAAATAATACAATTAAGTGTTATTTTTATGAATTTTTGTCAAAAGGAAAATACCTGTTTGTGTTTACTGTTCAGCAAAAAAGCATATATTCAATTTGTTCATTTTACCTAACTCCATGTGTGACCTTTACCTAAAATCCTTTCTTTAGCAGAAACATGCAAAAAAAGAAAAAAAAAACCTAGTTTATTTGATTAGATTTTCTTTTTTTTACTTCCAGTTTAAACATCATAATTGCTATGTAACCTAATAACCAAATTATATTGCATCACATGAGTCTCAACTTACAATTGAGTTCAGCAGAGTTTGATGCTAGCATTATGCTAAACTAATGAGGCAGAAAACGCAAAGCTCACATACTGTATATGTTGTGTAAAAGAGCATATCACTCATCTGCCACATTGGATTTTAATGATATTGCCATAATACATTCTAGAACTGCTTTCTCTGCAAATGATAGATGTGATGCTGGTATAGAATTTGGTAAAATATAGATATCTTAGAACACAATTACGTTGCCTACCTTAAACTACGATGCCTTAAAGTCCAGTATATGAACATTTCCTTAAAGCTCAGTAGACGTGTTCAGTAACTCACCTGCCAGCCCTGGAGTTTACAATGCTGCAGAATGTGGCGGCACTTCTCCTCTGTGGGTGCTTTCTTCCTGTCAGTGAGGATGGTGTCCACCAGCTCTCTGTATCTGCACCACAAACCCACAGAACATCATAGTCATCCACATATTCAACTGCAAGGGAACTCTATGAGCCCATTACTGCTGCGTTATAGAATGATGGTCACTAATGTCTGTACGGGAATGCTGTCTGCATTAACCATAAGGGCTACCCACTTCCCGTTGGCCTTGTTTAACAGGGCTGAAATTTTCAAATGCAATAACCATCTAGAACTTCTGAGGTTAAGCTACAAAAGAACAATGCTCAATCAGCTTTGCTCCCTTGGTGGGAAAACCCACAGAGAGATGCAATTCGAGGGTCAAAGGGTTTTTAGAGTCTGGAAGCCTTCTCAGCATCTGCTGCCATGGCTGTTGGCAAGACAACCATTCACAGAAAAAGGTCAAACTCAGAGAGCTTTGCTGCATTGTTCTGCAGAAGAGGGATCAAGCATCTGTGGAGCAACTGTAGACACACCCCTCCAACACGTGTGTGTGTTTGTGCATTTGGATTATGCATTATGAACATCTGGTGCAAGGGAATGGGGTTTAATAATCAACAAGACTAAAGGAATTCACAAAGGACTGACGAGAGCATGCGTGATCCATACTAATTACAAAAAAAAAAAAAAAAAAAAAAAAAAAA
>JAUYWG010000745.1:0-11940 GCA_034779775.1 Enteromius afrohamiltoni | reverse complement strand
CCAGGTGCCGTTGGTTTGTTGCCAGGGCGACGCTGATCGGCGGCCGTCACAATATATATATATATATATATATATAATAAACCTATGCTGTGACTTTTTGTTCATTTAATAGATCCTTTGTTAATAAAAGTATTCATGTCTTTCAAGGAAGAAAGAATAAAAATGTACTGATCGCAAACCTTTGAACAGTAGTGAAACAGTAAACTACCGTAACTGTAGTTCTGAACATTATTATCCATGTTATATAAATATTTGAATGATCAAAGAATCCTAAAAAAAACTATTAAGCAGCTCAACTGTGTCCGACACTGATAATAAAACAATCGGCGTATTAGAATGATTTCTGAAAGGATCACGTATACTTCACAATAAAACTAATAGTTTTTTTCTGGATTTTGAATCTAATAAATGCAGCCTTGATGAGCAGAAGAAACATCTTTAAAAACCATTCAATATCTTACTGACCCCACATTTTTGAACAGTAGTACATACATATATATATATATATGTTGATATGATATGATAAAACATATTAAAAAACTAAATAAATAAAATAGACAAAAAGACTGAAAGACACATCTTTATATTAGCATGAGAATAAATTAAGAAAAAAAAAAGAAAGATAATTATTTTGCTAAAAGATTTATCATAGCTTATTTTATTTCAAGTATATTTTTTATCATGTTTTTAGACAAACATCTGTTGACAAACAACAAAAATCTATTCATATTTCTTTCTTGAAGCACAAGGTCAAAAAAGTATTTTTGTGTTTTTTATTCACTGAAAACATTTCAGATACTTTTATATCGTACCTCCTCGACAAAAAAAATGTCAGCTGTTGAGCTTAGCTTTCTGTCTGTCTTTTCAGATGTTCAGCTGAAGATGCAGGAGAGTATAAGGTTATAGTGAAAAGCTCCCTGGGAGAGGCGATGTCCAGCGCCAGACTGACTGTCAGCTGTGAGATGATGTTTATCATGTTATTTAAGTCTACAAACCTGCGGTTTAATTGATTAGTGCTAAAAAGCCACCGTGAGCAATTTTTCTTAACTGATTTAATCTATTGCCAGCAGACAATGCGTCTTCATTAGTACACTTGTTATTAGGTACCCAGTGATTAAGGGCAGCTCAAATCTTATTGGATGCATTAATGGAACATTTGCATAGCAACACTTAATTCCTCTTTGAGTTTGAACCCTGTTCTTCCTTCACTCTCATGTGTTTGCAGCACATGAAGGAGCCGAGGCCAAAGTGAAGCGATTGCGGACGCCCGGTGAGTGCCATTAATTCATTCAAAATAAAGCATTTTGAGACTATACACTCTTGAATCATTTTTGGTTCCACAAAGAACCGTTCAGTCAAAGGTTATTTAAAGATCTCTTTCTGGCATCTCTTTCCTTTTTAATAATCTGTAGATGTTTTTGTGAAACAGAAAGGTTCTTCAGATCTTTATGGAACCATTAAGACAAAAAGCTTCTTCTGTGTAGCATATATTCCCTTTCAGTCAGTCACTATGACGTTATGTCATTGACTGACATCATGGAATCCAATCCAATCGACCAGATCTTTGGAGAAAAAGCCAATGAGAATTGGCATGCCTAGCCACTCCCCCGTACATATGGGAATATAAGATGATACGTCACGAAGCATGTCCTCCGGGATGACTTTTCGACCATGTGCTTCTGGATGCAGGAGTTTCCTTACCTGTGACGAAGGCCACAATCGCTGGCTCACTTGTCTGGGCCTCAGTCACGCTGAGACAGCTTTTGTGGAAGGTTCAGCCCTCATTCACTCAGGTCACGGCTTTCCTTCATTAGACGGCTAGCTTCATCCACTACGCCTTCCAATTTTGCGGTCCATAAAGGCTCCTTGGCTGCATCGGCTATTGGCTTGGCAGACCTCAGGGTCCCAGGTGGAGGGGCCAGGGGGTCCGCGGAGATCCCCCAGGCAGAGTGTGCGGTTGCAATGCACTTGTGCCCGCAAAACGCCACCACCCACATCTCCTGTCCAAAGCCTGTAAACTGTTGTCAGCTCTCGCTGCTAAGGCTTACAGCACATACCATGGCCATCCTGCAAGTCCAACAGGCCAAGTTGGCCCATGGTGCATCTATAGGAAGCAGGAAGGAAGCATTTATATTGCTATTTCAACAAAATGCTGTTTTTTTTAAAACCTCATTTTCACTTATGAATCCTGGAAAATAACACGTGGCACAAAATATTGTGCAGCACAGCTGTTTTCAACACTGATAATAATCAGAAATGTTTCCTGACCTACAAATCAGCATATTAGAATGATTTCTGAAGGGTCAAGTGTCACTAAAGAATGAAGTAATGATGCTTTACAGTTTTACTGCATTTTCACCACCAATGTGTATTTTGGATGTGATGCACTCTTAAACATTTCCAATGAACCTAGATCTATCGTCAAAGTGAGTTTTGCATGCAAACACACTTTTTCATGAATTATTGCAGCACTGCGCACATTTAGAGCAAAACAACTTCATTACTCCATCCAATATAGCTACGGCATTGTCAAGCGAATCTGAATTCCCATTACAGCCTTCTGCTCATATGAGAGGACATCACAATTCATTTGCGAGCGTGTGGAATTGTGTTGTCGAATCACTTCCATCACTTCCAATTCTATCTGGCTTCAATTCCCCGCTCCGTCACCGTGAACCACAGCTAAACAAATAGCACGTCTTCTCAAACATCGTCAACATCGGCCCTCCGTGACAGGCCCAGCGCGGGGCCGTGGCATTTGTCTCATTACACTAATATTTGTCCTCGTCCTTGGGATGGTTTTCGCTGCTATTTGCCGGGAATGGAAACTCAAAGGAAAATAGAACAGTTTTTCCATTACACTCCAGTGATTTCCTCTCGCTCGTACAACATATGCCTTAATTGAGTCCTTTCTTACGTTCATTTTCACAGCCTGCCGAAGGCAAGGAGGACATGAACAAAAGCTACTTGCTGCCTGCCACTTCATAAATGTAATTAAAAGTGACTGAATTGAAACATTAAAGACTTGATTCCTGTAACTGTGCCAGCAAGGCTTTATTCTTTCATTTCGAGGTAAAAGCAGGCGGTGTGGACAAAAATGTATGAGTAGCAACAGTGAAAATTCAAAGGGAAACACAATGTATAATACTACATAACTGTAGTGATGTCTATTAAATACTAGCCAAATTAATAATAGCATTAATGCTTTTTTTATGGAGGACCAAATTACTCAAATTTAAATAACTATACATTTTTAAATATATAAATAAATCATGAAATACATAATAATTATGTACATAAATAAATGCAGAAAATATTTATTAATTAAATTATTTATTACTTAATTACCTAATTTATTTATTTATTTTATTGGCACTAAATAAGAAAAAGATCTGCCACCTGCAGTAGATTTTGATATTCTAGGTATTATCAAATAGCCAGAGTTTAAAAAACTTTGAAACTAAAGCTCTGCATATTAATATACATATTTTGCCTTAATTTTTTTTATTTTGCCAATATTGTGTGGAAACAATTTTATAAAAGCAATGAAACCCTTTAATCCGTGGTTTACAGTGAATTTAGAACAGCTAACAGGGTTTTAGGTTGTCTGCTTTGTGTTGTGCCTAGCTTTGGGACTGCTTGCTTTAATGAATTATGAATACGAAGGATAACACTTTGCTACCTTCTCCTGTTTTTCATCCAAGTCCCAGTTCCAGAGGCCGATGCTCAGCTGGCCTCCACCTTTGCTCCAACATTTGTGAAAGAAGGTGATGACTTGGTTCTGCAGTGCAGTTTCACCTCAGCTTTACTGCCGTTCCAACAAGATGTGACTTGGTACAGAGACGGTGAGACAGTTTTATATCTAATGTAAAGCATTCATGCATTTTTAACCAAATAAAATTGTACATTTACAGTAGCAGATGCTTTTATCCAGAGTCTCTGTACAAGACTCACGGTACAACTATGCCAGGTTTACTTTATGTGATTGCCGTGATTAATGCAGCGTCTATGTGCTCAGGGCTGGTACTGCGTCAGTCCAGTCGCATGGAGCTGCAGACGGGTCTGCGATCAGCCAGTCTCACCCTGAAGCAAGTGCACAAGGAACATGAAGGCCTGTACAGTGTCCGTCTGCGCACCTGGGACGGGACGGTTAAGCACAGCGCCTACGTCTATGTCAAAGGTCAGATCCTCTGAAAATCTTAAAGTGCCAGTATTATGGTTTTTTGAAAATGAACTTTTATGCAGTAACATAAGTGAATGAAAACATCCTGCAGATTGTTAAATCTGAAAGTGCACTGTGTATAAAGTTCTTGTGTCTCAAAAGAAAGAGTCGACTCTGAATCATTGAAACGAGTCATTTTTAAAACAAATACCAAGTCGTGTCATGTCAGTGGCAACATAAACCATCCGTATATCGCAGCCCACTTGATGTTTGCAGACCTGGGAAACCTGGGACCTGGGATTTTCGCATTGGTCTGAATGAAAATGCAGATTCATTCTTCACCACTAGGTGATCCTTTTGGAGCATTAAAAGCTCACAAACACTGCTTTAAAAGAAATCCAGTCACAGCAGATTAGAAGGGGGTTGAAAAAATTAATAATTGAGCAAATCATTTGGGAGTCCCTGAGCAAATAAGGTAAAAAATAAATGCACATTATGAAAATGAAAGTGTTTTTGACCTTGCATGCATGTCAACCTGTTGTTTGGGGACTCCCAAAACTAAAATATGAACATTTCATAACCTATAATAATAATAATAATATCTTTATAAATCTAATTCAGATATTTTTTCTCACAGTTACAAGTTTATATTTCTACAATCCTGACTTTTTTCTTGCAATTGCCACTTTATATCTTGCAATACTAGCTTTTTTCCATCCTGATCTCACAGAATTGCGTGAAATAACAACAAACTCTTAATGCATAATTCCGTGTTGGTGTCACGTAATTACCGAAAATGTTTAAAGATTACAATGTAATTCAGTGACAGGCATCAGCCTTGATCCACTCACGGATAACCAAATTCATTTGATGTTAAATTTATACTTTTATTGTAAAACCTAGCCCCACCTTTACCCTAAACCTACCCACATCTGCACAATATAAAACACACACAGACAAAATAAGCGCAGTCACAGGTATTTATTGCAAAAACTGACCATAAGCAGTAGGAAAAAAAAGTCCTTTTGAAGCCATACGATGTCTTTTATGTGAAGAAGAGAGTAAAATACAAGGTTTTAATTGCTGAAATTATCCCGCTCTGTTAACGCGTTGACTCTTGTTCAAAACACACTCTCTTATGGAACGCCGTTGGGGACAATACCTATCATATGAAATCTGGACGCATTAACACTATAAGTTTGTACGCGTCTTTTTGGTACGTGTAAACGTGAACGTTTTGTACGTCTAGACGCATTTTTTTTTGTCGTGTTATTTAAAGACACGATCGCTTGCCTATATACATGCCAACATAAAATTACGATCTCATTCACGAACAAATGTTACGTGTGACATTAATATAATATAATAATAATAATACAGATTATTAGCGACCCAAAAGGTTTAGTGAGTTACAATTGCCGGCTGTCTCTTCTAATTAAGCAATGTAAAACTTGAACTCATCAGAGACTTAATTCGCATGAATTCCAGAGAAGAGTTCCCCTGTCAGCGTAAGTCCTTAAAAGCAAGACGAGGACAGGAATTGAATTTCCTGTCTCATTAAAGGAAGTGGGCCGCTCTGTAAGCCTGCAGTGTAGTAATTAGAAAGCGAGCTTCACTCTGCTGCGCGTGACGTCCTCGCTTAATCTCAGTGGAAAAATTTGCATTACAAATCTGCCAGGTAACAGGAAGAAGCCAGAGGTTGCTCTTATGAGTCTGTTTCATCCTTGTTGGTGGCAATTAAACATATAAGAGCATGAGAAGCCCTGCAGCCGTCCTCTTCTAAGAAACTTACTGAAGTAAGCTTAACTCTGCAGCGGAGAGAAGTTTTATTTTTCAGAGGCTGCTCATTAATAGGTCGGGGAAACTTAACAGGGTTCCCAGAAATTTATTTTCTATTAAGGAATGAAAGCAGACATGAATGATTAAACAATTGGTATTCAAATAAAGCTGAAATAAAATATACACTATGCATTAATGAATGAAAATCATTAGTTTAAAATTTTAAAGTTTATTAAAATAACTTTAATTACTGAAGTAAAGTTGAAATTAATATACATAATAAAGTTGACATAATATGTGTATGTGTACTGTGTATATTTATCATGTGTATGTAAATGTGTATGTATTTTAAAGATATTTACATGTATATACATTTATATTTTTGTATTCTTATCATTTATATTGTATATCATTTTTTATACAATGTTTTTTTTTTTATGTTTTTTTATTATTATTCATTTAATATAAAAACTAAATAATTTAATTTCTATGTTTTTCTTAAAAAACACATGCATGTGTTTGCATTTATATACTGAGTATATATATATATATATATATATATATATATATATATATATACACTGTACACACATACGGTATTATGTAAAAAAACTTTTATTTTGTATGCGATAAATCAGCACTAATAAATAATAAATTAAACACTCAATTTAAAAAAGCTTCAAATAGAAAAGCTTAAATCTAATTAATGGAGTTCCATTTATTTATTTAAGAATTGAAAATAGACAGATTTGTTATTGTTAACTGGAACGAAAACTATTAGAAATAATTTTTTGTATTGAAATAAAATATAAATATTTATTGTAGTACACGACAATAATGACAGTTTTTATGTTGCAAACTAAAGTTAACACTGCCACAAGTATTTAGCTAAAATTAGCTGAAAGAAAATATAAATATTCCATGAAAAATGTTACCTCCCAAAAAAATCAAAGAAAGCGTTTATTAAATTAACTGAAATGGAATAGTACAAACTGCAAACTATTTAAAGGTAATTTAAAATATTAGTAAATATTAATATGATAATAATAATAAAATAACTGAAGAATGAGAATATTTATCACATGCATAGAGCTAAAATAAATGTGAATAGCAGCTTTAGATCATTTGATCTTGTAAGAATTTGATGAGTTACTGCAGCCCAGTCTCACAGCACTTTGTACGTAGTATTTTACGAGGTGGCTAATTCATACAAATTAGTACGACCTCACTCATATATGATTTTTGCTAAATTGTATGTTTTTTTTTTTTTTTCGAGTTGCCAATTCATAAGAATTTGTACAAATGTCCAACACCTAATCCCGCCCCTAAATCTACCCGTAATTTCCGTAATTTGCCTTAATTTCAGGAGAAGCAAACTCAGTGTTATATGCTGTTTCTCTGTTTGTTTGTAGATGGACCGGCGGTGGTGCTCGGAGCTCCAGGTTCTCCTCTACAGCTGCAGTGTTCTGATGTGAACCGGGATTACGTCTTCCTCTCGTGGATTCCTCCCAGCGCAGACGGAGCCGCTGCTGTGCAGGGTTACTTCATAGAGAGGTGAAGCATGATCCATAATGTTCTTCTGATGGTTGCTCTCATCTTGAGAGAGATCCCAGCAGCTTCTAGCTGTTTCTGGGGATAAAACTAGAAATGAAAGGCATCATGGTGAGAGAGTACGAGTGCCTAACCTTCCTGTCTCCTAGCAACATCCTGCTTTACTCTGCAGTGTTCGCTCTCGTTGGCTTGTGTTTAGTTTTTGCAGATAATTGCATCTTATTATGCATATTTATGGAGTCCAAAAGTCTGAGACCACCAGTGGAAATGCTTCCATGATAGTTTGAGTGAAAAGTTGACAGAATTTCTAAATATCATGCTGTTTGTCTGTTCTGTACATTAATTGTACTTTCGTTTTTTGATTCTAATGAATTTGGAATCCAAAATATATTTGTTTTGTCAGACAAAAATAATAGCTAAAACGCAGATAATAAAAATAAAGATATAAAAAATATATAAAAATACACACAAGACGAAATAGAGACTATTTGTTTACCATTATATAGGCAAACTTCGGTTTAAATGGTTGCTAGGGTGTTGCTAGGGGCAGTTTTAATGCATTGCTATGCGATTGCTTGAGTGTTCAGAATTGTTGCTAGAAGTTATGAGAGGTCTTTAATGCATTCCTATGCTGTTGCTAGGGTGTATTGAGTGGTTGCTAGGCCTTTGCTAGGGGTTGCAAAGTTCTGTAATGCACTGGTGTCCTGTTTCTAGGGTCTTCTGAGTGGTTGCTAGGGCATTGCTAATGGGATGTTTAAAAGCTCTGAGTGGTTTTAATGCATTGCTATTCTAAAGGTTTTTAATGCATTTCTATGTTGTTGCTAGGGTGTTGCTAGGGGTTGCAAAGTTCTTTAATGCACTGGTGTCCTGTTTCTAGGGTCTTCTGAGTGATTGCTAGGGCATTGGTAGTTGGATGTGTAAAAGCTCTGAGTGGTTTTAATGCATTGCCATTCTAAAGATCTTTAATGCAGTTCTATGCTGTTGCTAGGGGTTACACATTTCTAAATGGTCTTTAATGCATTGCTATGCTGTTTCTAGGGTCCTCTGGGTAGTTTCTAGGGTGTTACTAGGGTGATGCTCAAAAGTTCTAAATGGTTTTAGCGCATTGCTTTGTTTTGGCCGGTGTGTCTGAAATGGTCGCTATGGTGTTGCTAGGGTGTTCTGCTTGATTTCAAAGAAATCATTGGTCTGAATCTGTATCATGTGTAAAATTCTCCTATCTCCGTCATGCAGGTGTGACATCGGCATTGGGAAGTGGAATCGCTGTAATGCTGTTCTCCACAGAGAGTGTCAGTATCCCATCACGGGACTGAAGGAAAACACAATGTATCAGTTCCGTGTCTGCGCAGTCAACCAGGCCGGCGTGGGCCGCCCGTCTAAACCCACTGACCCTATCCTGACCTCTGACCCCCTGGTGCCCAGCAGGACTACGGGTAAGAGCTTCGACACAAGTTCTGAATAAAGTCTTCTCTATGATAGCAGCAGCATCCGTCTGTTTCTCTGATCTGCTGCTGTCCTCTCCTCTGTGTCGGTCAGTGGTGAAGGTGGAGCGTGGCAGAGAGATTGTGATCACTAAGGACCAGCTGGAGGGTGAGTACATCTAGGGTGCACAGCGAGTTACAGAGATTAGAAGAAATACATGCTTCTACGCTCACAGACGAGCTCAAATTTACTGTGCATTGCAGTTTTTATCATGTGATGTTTCATTGCTTTAAATCACATTTCATACTAAAATCAATTGTAAGTATAGAAATGGAAATGTTAGTTAATGAAATAACCTTGCAGAATACATTATATAAATGGCCATTTTAGAGAAAAACAATATTTTTATCATATCTTTTATATTTTTATAATTATTATACTTTAATATTATATTTTTCCACAGTACCATGAAGATTATTGTGTTTATTATTGTTTTAGGTTATAACAATTAGGTAAACTTTAACTTAATGCAATACATTTATATATTTATTAGAATATTATATATTAATACAATTATATTATTTTTGTATTACTTTTATTTAACTTAATTACTCACTGTACTGTATCACTGTATACTGTATTTGTTGAACTGGTCTAAATTTTAATTTAAATAACGAAAATATATATATATTACAGTAGAGAGCATTAAGGGGTTAAGATAAAAGAAATATTTGGATGATAGTATTTTTTAGGTACTATTTTAGTTTTTATTTGTGTTCAGTGTTATTGTTACATTTGTTTATATTTTCATTTCAATTTCGTTTTATTAAAAATTCTAGTCTTTTTGTCATTTAGTTTTTTATGTCTATATAGTATTACTTTGACTTAAAGTTGCATAAACATTAATAATATAAGTTATAATAAAACTTAAATACAGCAAGTTTAATTTTTTATATTATTTTATTTCGGTTAATAATTATTTTGTTGATAGTTATAGTTTTAATTAAAGGACAAAAACTTTGCTTGGAAACATTACATGAATTAGAAATTAATTCCACAATACATTTTCTTTATGCGAAAAAATTATTTAATATTTCTTGGGGTTTTTTTGGTTTTTTTATAAGATTTAAAAGATGACCTGAAAGTATTTATGACTGGATTCGTGAGATTCCCCTTTAAACTATAGATTTGTTGCTCCTGCCATCTCTTTTAAATCTTCTTCGTAAATTAACAAGCCTAAAAAATGTGCGGCAGACAGTTATGATGATGAATTTGCTCTGTTTTAGAGGGCAGATCTCATATAAAGCATTCACAGGTGGTCTGCGCTCCCCTGTACGGCAATACCTATAAAGACCGAGGCAGTTTTATTGCCACTCAGCATTAAAAAGATGATGATATGTCTCTGAACCTCAAAGATTTAAATGTGGTATGCTGTGCTGCTAAACTGCCATGGCAACACCAGGGACTCGTGGGCCATTATGAGGAGCAGTAAAGACCTAACATCAACCTGTTCTTTATAAAGCATGGTTTTACCGAGTACTGCAGTGTGTGTGTGTGTGTGCATTCATGTATAGATTGTAGAATGTATAGATTTCCGCATACAAAGCAGTAGTTTAACTCAAATCCACATTGCATGCATCCTCATCACTAGATAAACTAGCTCTGTTTCAAACCCTAGTAAGCTGCCTTGCTGTCTGTGATCTACATAGGCAGCTGTCTTCTTAGGAAGCATCCTAACTGACTGTCAGTTGATTTCAGAGTATGGTGACAAAGCTGTACATAAAAATGCATGACAATTCCTCACCCTTAATGCATATTGATGCTATATTTTCTTGGAAGCAGTGTTTATGCATTTCACAAAAGAATAATTAAGTTTTTATTTATTATTTTAAAACAAACGAATGTTCATTTATTTGCTATGAGAAGTTTGTGTTACGTTGTAACTCATATTTAGTGAAAAATAGTTTGTATTGCGTTGATATCCAATGTTATTTTAATATAAACCATATACTATTTTAGTTTTTGTTATTATTTTTTTTAATTAATGTTTATTATTTCATAGTTTTCATTTTCATTTAATTTAAAGGTATGGCCATTTTATATGCCTGTATGTAAATATATATATATATATATATATATATATATATATATGCATGTATATTTATATATTTTTTATATTTACTTCTTAGTTTAATTATATTTAGTTGTAGATATTTTCATATCTCAAATTAGACTGAATATTAATGAGAAATTTGCCTTTAAATACTTAAGCAATGTTATATATATATTTATTATTTATGTGTTTTTTTTTTGTTCTGGTTGCAAACAATGTATTTTAACTGCATTTAAACAGAGGTGGAAAATAGTGAAGTATTTTTACTTTACTCAAGTAAGTTTAAAAAGTGTCTGTAGCTTTTCCTTTGGAAAACTTCACTTCACTACATTACAAAGCTTAATGTCTTACTTTTTATTGCACTACATTTCAGAAATAAAAACAGTTGTTTGTTTTACTTTTAATATATTAAGAACATTAGAAATTGAGTACTTTCCTATAATTAGGTAATTTTTAATCTTTAAGTAAAGTAAAAGTAAGAAAGTAACACATTTCTAATGTAATTAAGTATTAAATTATATTTAATATGACATGTAGTGCAGTAAAAAGTATAATATTATGCTTTGGAATGTTGTGAAGTCTAATGAAGTACTGACACTTGAAAAGTACTTTTGCAGTGGAGTAAAAATACTTCTCTACTGTCCGCCTGATGTGATTTCAAGTTTCCCTTTCTCTGTTACAAGCTGTTATAGATAAGATCCCTGACGTTGCAAAGATTAAAGTCTCAAAACCAAAGAGATATTCTTTATAAAAGTTATGACTTGTCCACACCCCCATAAAACAACTCGTTTAAACAAACACATGCATTTTTTTACGTCACAGAGTGAGTTTATTTCCAAACACCACCCAAATGTTTCCAGAAAGAAAGAAGGCGGAGCTATTATTCTGTCTGTAGTGTTGCTGCGGGCGCCAT
>JAUYWG010000744.1:0-11953 GCA_034779775.1 Enteromius afrohamiltoni | reverse complement strand
CTGGGGTTTCAGCCGCCCTTCTTCCCCTGGTCAGGAGAGCCCACGGATCTGCCCACCGTCGACCACTGGCTTCGTCGAAGTGAAGAAACCTGGGAGGCCGACCACATCCAGCTACAACAGGCCATCCGCAGGGTAGCCACCCAGGCTGACCGTCGCCGTCGACCTCATCCACCATATGAACCCGGCCAGTGGGTCTGGCTTTCCTCCAGGGACCTCCGCCTCCGTCTGCTCTGCCGCAAACTCAGCCCGAGGTACGTGGGTCCTTTTAAAATCATCAAACAAATTTCACCTGTCTCTTACCGATTAGAGTTACCTTCCAGTTACAAAATCTCACCCACCTTTCATTCTTCTCTGTTGAAGCCAGCTGCTGCCCCAGACGGGGAGGGGGACCAGGACGAGGAGCCCACCCCAGAGACACCCCCCCTGCTGCAAGAAGGCAAGGACATTTACCAAGTACACGAGATCCTCAACTCCCGACGTCAGGGAAGGAACCTTCAATACCTGGTCGACTGGGAGGGTTTCGGCCCGGAGGAGAGATCGTGGGACAACGCTCAGGACATCCTGGACCCCGCTCTCACCGAGCAATTCCACCAGGAACACCCCGAGAAGCCGGCCCCCAGACCCGGTGGGATGCCCCGACGTCGCACCTGGTCTCGCTTCAGATGATGGCTCTGTAACAGATCGCTCCTCTGTGGCCCTCTCCGGCCGCCAGCAGCAGGAACCCTCCCCAGAGTACTAATGTTCCTACCCGGACTCTTTTCAGCCACGTACCATTCTGTGTACCGAACCTTGCCTGTCTGACTACGCTCATTAAAGTTGCAAAATGGATCCGCAAGACTCCGGCGCTTCTTTACACCTTGATGTATTGGAGTGATGCATTCTTTTAAATTGAAACTCAATTTTTTAAATAATTATTTAATTATAATTAAGTTATTATAATTAAGTTATTTCTTTATTCATTTTAGAGTGTTGCATTTACTTACGACCAGTAGATTGCGGGGACATTTTAGTGCACATAAGTATTATTACTAGGATGTGTCAAACTGGGAGAGCACGAAAATAGAGCAATAAGCATGTTTTCTCTGAAGACTCTCAGATTCCTGCTATCGCTGAAGTTAACAAGTTGATGCGGATAAGACTAAGTAAAACTATCTTTTTGCAATAAGCAAGCAGTAGGCGGCTGACAAAAAGATATTAGTAAAAATCTCCAACCTCTGAGTAATTATCAGAACTAGCGAGCTTATGCAACGAGATGGTTATCTGGCCGAGGCCAGACTCTGACGACTTGAGGTCACCTGCCGAACAGGTAAATTAAAATATAGCACATCTAAAAGAATCAGGTTTCTAAAGTAAGATAACTAAATTCAAAATCAGCATTCAAATTATATTATGATTATAATCTAAATTTAATAATCACTTAAAATTGGAGTCAGATTAAAATGAGATAAATGTAAAAGTAAAATTAGAAACGAAAGTTAGGAGAACTGAGGAGTATGTTCACAGAAGCGCTGGAAAGCGAGACGCACGACATCCGGGCTACTGGATAGCATGGGCCATCTGCTAAGCACATAAAGTAGTGTTTGATTTGCACAGATGAATCAGCATCCAAATTGAATAGGGTTACAAACCCTTTTTAATGTTATAGACCTATTTTCTATAAATGCTATAGCGTATTGTGTTATGTTCATAATTGTGTGTCAAGTAAAAAAAAAAATGTGTAAAGTCAAGTTAAAAGCAATTGCATGGTTTTGTAATTACAGAAAGCAATAATGCCCCCACATTATTTTTATTGTGTAACCTATAAATGTAAATGCCTCCCTTACTGGTGCTGACCCTAAGTTCAGCAACAGATCAGTTTTACTCCACTTGAGTGGCAACTGGTGTTTACTGTCTTTGCTGGAGTGCTGGAGAGATAATAGACATGCAGATGATGTGCTGGGAATGCACACTCCTCATCTTTTAGCACCCAGGTAATGCCAAACACAAGAGGAAAACTTTGGAGATGGAGCTTAGACAAGCCACAACATTTCCAGCACTGGAACAGTTTTGGAAAAACACCTTATCCATTGAAATTTTCAGTTAGAAATTGTTTTGAGCCCTTTACAGAGAACAGTGGTGCTCTTGTGTACTTCACGTAGGAGTTATGCAAATCTTCATAATAATAGCGTACTATGTGAGAAAACTAGGAAATGGTTAGTAGCATGTTAATTAGAATATGGACAAATTAAAGAGAGCTTTATTGTCAGTTCTGGCAATGAAGTGAAGAAATTAGTTTTATAACGCTCAAACTGTTCAGACATGTAAAGCAGAGGTGGAGCATTAACACTACTGACGTAAAAAATGACATTTAACTCTGGTGACACCTTAAACAAAAACACAAACCTCTGACATCAGTGCTCAGTACAGTTTAACAATGACCAGCAAATTCAAGGAAGTAATCCATTAAATAACATGGCACGTCTTTCTTTTAAAACTGTATGTAAAGGCACAGCACTTCCATTCTTTGTCATTGTTCTGGTAAGATGCCTTCTTTATTAGCATTAATTACTTAGTATGATGATTAACGGATTTCAAACTTGAACCTGGGGACCCACTGCTTTGCACATTTTGTTTATCTACCTTATTTAACACACCTGATTCAGATCATTAGCTGAAGGAGTTATGAACTGAGCTGAGTGTGTCAGATAAGGGAGATAATAGTACCAGGATTGAAATCCACTGGTTTATATAAAATAAACAGTTCACACTTGAGCACACTTGTTACTCTTTTGTTTTTAAAGTTTGTCTCCAAAGATGAGGTTAGTTAGTGTATTCCGGTAGTATTCAGTTAGTGTATGGCTTATGTGGCTTACGGTGGTTCAATTGTATGTACTGTAGCAGTTCAACATTTTTGTATATTTTTATATTTTTATGTTTTTTTGCTAAATCTCCTGCAAATGTAAGATTGTTGTTATACCATACCATACCATATAATATTACAATATGTATCCCTTCATTTCAAAATACTTACAGTAAAAATTATTTACAAGTTTTCAGGTTATTACCCCTTTACTTAGCATAATATTCCCATATACCTACATGGGAATATTGAATAGGTACACTTACAAAAAAATACACTGTAAATTGTTTATTTGCACTGTAGGTTGTGAGCGGTAATCTAAAGCTTACCCAATAGTTTCACTTGATAACATGATACATTTCTTATCTATGTGCATAATGTAATCAGCAGTGTGCATATGAACATTATCAATAACTCTATAAATCTATAAATCTAAAACTGTGGTAATCTGCAACTTGAATTAAAAAAAGTGAAATAAGACTGCAGTTAATTGCAAACTTTATTAAATGGCTTAACATTAGAACATTGCATTGAACTTAGTTTAATATTATTCTGTGTTAAATCATCCAAAATGGATGTTTTCTGTGTTAAAACATCCAAAGAACAAATCTGACAGCATCTTTCTTTGTATGGCAGTTTTTAAAACAAACATATCAGGTTTAACTAAGACAACTAATACTGTGTTAGAGTTTATTGAGTATTAGAGTTTCTTAAAAGCAGGTTATACGATGTTTTTAAAAATGCAGTAGAAAAAGATTTGGGCAAAACAAACTTATAGCAAAACAAACTTATAGCCAATCAGTAGTAATGTGGCGTGTCTTTTCGTGACATGGCAGAGACAGTTTTCAGAGAACAGCTGAGCACAGTGACAGAAAGATACAAAGCAAAAGAGTAAAATGTGTGCGGCAAGCTTAGCTTAAGGCAGGGCATTCAGAGACTGATATCGCTGGTGGATAGCCATACTAGGTCTTCTGGCTGATACACTGGAGTAGGAGAGTGTCGAGGGTCTGCCCAAGACCGATGTCTCCGAATTGCTCACTGGAGGTGGATGTGACATGAATCCCATAGCCTCTTGCTCTCTTGGAACCAGTAATCTACCGCTGGGACTTCTGTGGGCTCTTCGTTCATGGGAACAAAGGGGGCTAGAAACCTAGAACACATTGGAATGGTTTTAGACTGGTTGTGTCTTGATGGAGAGAATTCTGTGCATTTTCAGCCCAGAGTAAATACTGGCTCCAGCTGTCCTGTTTTCTGTGACAGTAGGCCCGTAGATATTGACCGTCTCCTGAATTTTTTTTTATTCAGTCTAGCCGTTCGTCTGCAAATGGTACCCTGAGGAGAGACTTAAGGAGACCAAAAACAAGCGGAAGAAGAAGAAATAAGAGAAAAACCCAAGAGGGGAACTGTGTTCCTCTATCGGATACCATGAAACCTGGAATTCCAAAATGTCTGAATACCTGAGAGAACAAAGCTTTGACAGTCTGCAGGGCGATAGGGAGTCCCATCAAGGAGATAAATTTAAAAGATTTAGAGAATCAGTTTACCACAACTAGGATGGTGGAATAACCAATCGAGACAGGCAGGCCAGTGGCGAAGTCAATTCCAATATGGGACCAGGGACGATGGGGAATGGGCAAGGGTACCAGCTTTTCCTTTAGGCAGATGGCGTGGGGTGTTGGTGATGGCACAAACATCCACAGATGACGGTTGACATCCCAGGTCATTTGGGGCCACCAGTAATGATTTTGGAGGAGCGAGAGTTTGGCGGCTAACTGGATGCCCCGACCCTGAAAGAGGTGCGAACTGAGTATAGAAGGTGGGGTCGTAGTGCGGCGGGCACATTTCTCATGCCTTCTGGACCTCCCGGCGGAGCAGGTTCTGACTGAGCAGCTTCATCGAGGGACCACTGAATAGGTGCCAGGAAGGCAGTCTCTGGGAGAATGTGCTCTGATTGTTTTGGCGTGGTGTAGACGGTGCAGACGGAACAGTGCATCGATGTTGACGTTCTTATGGTAAGTGATCTTAAAGTTTAAATGTGTGAAGATCAGATCCCATCTAGCTTGGCGTGGATTTAACCTCTTAGCTTCCTGGAGATACAGTAGGTTCACGTCGTCAGTGATTTGAATGGAAAATGGGCATCCTCCAGCCAATGGTGCCACTCCTCGAGGGCCAACTTGATTGCTAGCAGCTCTTGTTCGTTGACGTTGTAGTTTTGCTCCACCAGGAACAGTTTCTGTGAGAAGTAGGCACATAAATTGAATACTGGGGGTTCATGCCACTGGGAGAAGTGGCCCCAACTCCCAACCTGGCAGCGTCTACTTCCACGATGAATGAAGGTTTAAATCTGGATGATGAAGCACGGGGCAGAACAGAAGGTATCCTTAAGTTGTTGGAAAGCTGCCCCTTTGCCCCTCGGAGCAGCGAGGTGAGGGCTGCGGTCACCAGACTGTACAGGCCTATAAAGCAATTGTAAAAGTTTGCAAATCCCAGGAATCTTTGCAGCTCCTTGACAGTAGTGGGTGTGGGCCAGTGACATATGCTGTCTACCTTCGAGGGGTCCATAGCTATACCCACTGGGGAGATGATGTAGACGATGTAGAACTGCATGGTGGGTTGATGAAACTCACATCTCTCTGCCTTTAAATAGAGCTGGTGTTCTAGGAAGCATTGCATGACTTGGGAGACATGACGGTGATGGACTGACAAGTTGGGTGAATATATCAGTGTGTCATCAATGTAGAGGATGAAAAATTGATGGAGCATATCACAGAAGATCATATCACGTGTAAGCCCGTGAAGTCTGAACAGTCCGCCACAGGTGTCCATGGAACAGGGAGGAAGAATTCAGAGCATCTCGTTATCTTGCTCGCCATGGTAAGATGTTTTGTCTCCAGCAGCGGCCTTGGCCAAGGTCAGGTGCCTTAGCGGAAAGAAGGGTGGAAGCTGAAAAATAGAAAACTTTGGATCAATATCTGCCAATTTTGCAGATATCTAATGTCTGTCACTGGTCTCCAGGCCGCTTTTACCAATCGTCGATAACCTAAGGCCCCACCTAATCCAATCATCAGAAACCCTGTTTTTAAAGATCCAAATAGATAAATTTCTTCAATATCCTTCAGAGACAGAGACAACGTGCCACTTCTCCCACCCGTCCATCATGTATCCAGCTGTAAACATCCCCGCAGGACAGCTGGGACTGGGGAGGTGGAGGGAAATGCAAAAATGAGATGTGAAAGGGTAATGAAATGGGATGGCCTATTTATAGTGGAGAAATAACGACTGGATTGGCTTACGATGGGGCGATGCTAAATTAAAGATTGGTAACAGCTGATTTGAGTTTCATACGTGCTGCCTGTATATTTTGTCATTGATAAAATATAGTTAACTGGTCCTGGCTTTGCTTGTTTCACCAAAAATCTTCTTGAGGGACAGGTAATAATGTTCTAGAATGTGGCGATAAGTATGATAAGTAGAGGTCACTGTATAGTAGATAGTACTGTGCAAATTATGTGGAATAGCTGAATTCTGTGGAATAGGTAAATGAATGCATCTAAATATGACTGAAATTTGCATACATATTTTTTATCCTGGAAAATAATCAGTGTTTTTTTTTTGTTTTTCAATGCCATTATTAGACAATTATTTCTAAGATATTATAACTTCGGGTAGAAGAATGGCTGAGTAAATGTGTTACATCCTCACTTTGTTCACCCTGTCATTCATTGTGGTATTTTGGTTCCTGTCTATGTGTTGAGAGCACACAGTGTTTGTTTTTATTGGCCGTTATGCTGATTATTGTTTGATTGTTATTATTCTATACAATGTCCTATAATCTCTCGCTCTATTTATTTATTAAGTACTGTCCTGTGGCCGATCCCTGTTCACCAATTTTCCAACGCTCAGCTGTCTAGTCTAGTCTGGTTCACTGTGGTCATGCCAAAGTCCACTCCTGTTTTTTTGGTCTTCTTGTTGTTCTTTGTTTTCTATCTCATCATCCTATTTCCTAGTCCGGTCATCAGTGTTTTCCCGAGCTAACACATCCTGCTCTGAAGCCAGTTTCCTCAGTCCTGCATTCCTGCTACTCCTTGATCCCCTTCTTGGCCACGCCCTCTGCCGGGTATTTTTTTTTTTTTTTTTCGTGTATTGCTTTTTTTTTGTACTATTTCCTGCATAACTCCACAACTGGATTTGTGTTTTTGAGAAATCTATTTAGTTTGATTTGGCATGCTATAAATAAACCATGGTTGTGGCTTCACTGATGTTATTCAGTGGGGTCACTCATCCAAGCTGGCCTGTCAGACAGGAGTTCGAAGATCTGAACCATCCACCATTGATTCTGGTGGCCATCCATGGCCAAGGATGTCAGGCAGTTAGTGGCTGCTTGCTCTTTCTATATTCAGAACAAGACTTATAATGCGCCTCCCGTTGGCCTGCTCCATCCTTTGCCCATCCCTTTCCACCCCTGGTCACACTTGGCCCTTGATTTTGTCACTTGCCTCCCTGAATCGAAGGGCAACACTGTCATTCTCGTGGTGGACCGCTTCTCCAAGGCAGCCCATTTCATTCCCATTACCTAGCTCCACTCAGTCAAGGAGTTTGCATAGGTGGTATTTAATCACCTGTTCCAGATGCATGGCCTTTTGGTTGACGTGGTCTGCAGATAGGGGCCTCTACAAGTCTGTCATAGGGATTTCATTAACAGACTAATGGGCAGTTAGTGTGGGCTAACAAGGATTTGGAACGTACTTTTACTTAAGTACAGCTACTGATGTTGCATGATGTTGACTGCTTTACCAAAGTATTTATTATGTTTCTGGACATTCACTGACATTCTGTTGGGTATTTTTCGCCAAGAATTCTAACATCTCTAGTTCTCTTTCCATGGTCCTATTCAACAGAGCTCAGTCGTGGAAATCATTGTTGGTGTTACCGGGAAAGGGCTGAGAGCTGATGGTTTCCTCCTCCAGCCTACAATAAAACTTGTTTCAATCAAATGTTGTCCCCCAAAAAAATTTAGAGCTCATATTAGCTGATGATAAAGCACTGTTTTTATTTTATTATCTGAATTTATTTACATTATTTATCTTTAGTTTGTTATTATTAGTTTTCATTGCACAATCTCTAATCAATGTTACAATTTTCTTTGCCTAAATTCTATGATTTCTCTGGAATCCCACAACCATAACCTTTTTGTGCCCTTTTAGTGCAATTAGGGTATTCTCTAGAAACAAGGCTTAATAGACATTCTTTTTTTTTTACCAAGATTATATTGTTTTTAAGTCTTTGAAATCATTTAATAATGCACTTCGCTTCTCTCCTCAGGGGTTGCATCCACAGAATCATACAGGTCAGTGATAGCATTTACAATCACTTCCTGAGTAATAATTATCAGACCGTTTAAAATGGTTATATTCTGTAATGTATAATATTTTGTGTTATATTGTATACCATATTGTATACATATACAGAAATATGAAGTGATTTCTACTTACTGTGCACATTACATTAGCATCTAACTGATATTAGTACTTATAAAGCCCATACTAATAACTTATTCTGCAGGATCATATTTTAGAACCTGTAATCCTAACACAGAGCTACACTTAACCACCTGATAGCGAATATGTGTTCCCTTTTCTGAAGTGTTGCCAGGTGCTCTTTTGAGCTTGTCAAGAAAGATTATTCATTAAATGTGTTTTGCTATTTTCATATTACACAAGTGATTATTATTTCACTGCGGTGTAAACACTTACTGTATAGCTGTATTTTATTCATTCAATTGCATATAGTAGTAAACATTTGAATTGGAAATAAAGTGAATAAAATTTGTCTTAAAACAAGAACACATTTTGGTTTTAGAAGAACTTTGATGAAAGGTTTTGATCCACTTAAAATGCGGAATCTGTATAATTTTATAATGATCAAACATTAACACCATAAATGTAATAGAGACTGACAATGTTATTGTGAAAATTACGTATTTAATATGCGTATTTATGCTGTTTACAGTTTTCATATGTTTGCATGTCAACTAATTACATAAATTACAAGTTAGTCAAGTGTAGCGTCAGTTTTGACCCTCAGCTGATCCATGTCTACCTAGGGATCCAATACCAATTACAGCACTCATATATAAGGTCCTTCAGTAATACCATTTTATATTATAATTTGCATTATACTTACTTGACTCCTCCTATTTCTGAATCAGACTAGCTTTTAAAATGTTTTATTAAATTATTGAACCTTAATGATATCTGCAATACATTTATGTTGGTTCTGTTTACCCTGGGGGTTATTGCTGCTCTCCTAGTTCTTATACATGTTAAGCTGCATAGATGTGCAAGGAGTTCTTGTTTAGAAAAGAACCATACCATCAGTCCAAACTGTATTTTAATTATCAGTCACCTTTGATATTAGTGGTCCTGACAGAAATTAAATTATGCTTCTGTTTTTTTCCATATATACAAATATCCCAGCAGCCGCTACAAGCTCTTCTTTGACTGAAACTCACACATCAGCTCCTACAAGTAAATATTTTCATCCATGGACATCTGAGTAAATTTGTTAATAGGAAGATATCTGTTTTTATTTATTTTGTTCTTAAAGGTGCTCTATGCGATCTTGCAAAACAATAGGGGTACAGGATGTGCGCCAAAGCAAAAACAAACTTCGGCCAACCAAGCGAAGTTTGGTTGCGCGCGTTAAACCCCACCTCTTCTTGCCAGTTGTTTGGCCGAAGTTTGTTTTTGTTGTGGTGCCCAAAGTGTTTCTTTTGATATTGCAGCCTCTGTGTTGTCTTTCAACAGCAGATTTTTTCCCAATGTATTCAGAGGGCAGACAGCAAGACGATCAAGGGGTGATGTATACGGTTTGAGATAAAAATGATATCAAGCTAAAATCCTGCAACATCGCATAGAGCACTTTTAATGTGGTATAACTGTGCTTGTTTCATGTCAAATTCCAAGTATCCAACATCGGCCTCTACCCACAAAAAATTATATTGGGAAATAATGTGATAGGAAATAGTAATAAAAAATAGGAAGTAGTAATAGTACAAATCATAGCAAAATTGTCTATACTATTGTCTATATATTTATCATTAATTTGGTATGTAATAATAAATGTGCTTATTTTCATTTTATTGTCTGAATATCCAAGCAGCCCCTACCACTATAAGCTCTCTTTCAACTAAGTCTCAAACATCAGCTCCTACATGTGAGTATTTTCATTCAACTGAGTAAATGTGTTAATAGAAAATAATATCTGTATTTTATTCATATTTATCATTAATAAGTTATTCCATTAATAACATCTCTCTTACGTACTTAACCCTCATTCCCTGATTGATGTTATGTCATGACAACATTAGGGTTCTAACTTGGGAGACCCAATTACCTCTGAGTTTAAAACCATGTCGTCAAAATTTGATCAAAAAAGTAAATGAATTTTGCTGAGCCACTCCCTCACACACATGGGCAACAGCATGGTGACACTGCGTCAGATCATTCTTTTTTCCAGCTAGGCAAAAATTCCAGTACTGAGCTAAAGGGGCGAACTAGGAGTATTTAACCTTTTGTCCTCAAGTCATGCTTCCATAGTGCGCAATGATAACAGCAACATACACCTTCAACCAGCAAAATCTGGTCCTCGTCCTTCGTGATCTTGCGCAGTTTCTGCATGAGAAGACTCTCTAGAGAAAATGCATACTTGCATAGGCCCTGGGGCCAGCAGTGTGACAGCATGCAGTGGGAGGACGCATAGAAAGTGACCACCTGGGAATGAAGTTGCTATTCTTCAGGAGAAGTGAACTGTCATGAGAGCATGTCAGCTGCATGATTGAGCTCCCCGAAATGTGGATGGAATGCAGTGACTTGAGCTGTGTTTGACTCCAAAGGACGAGATGGTGTAATACTAGATCTCTCTGAAGGTTGATGTACCAAATTTCCCAGTATTGTCCCTTGCAGACCAACGAATGTTTACCCTGCAGCAGTGAGTGGACCCACCGCAAGGCTAGAAGCGCTGCCAGCAACTCCAGGTAGTTGATGTGCCAAGGCAGTCAAGGTCCTGTCCAGGACCCAGAGGCTCCCCACCCAGTGCATGTAGTACACCAGCCTGTCCTGGAGACATCCGTTCCAAGAACAACATTCCAGAACACTTGTTCTAAGGGCACCCCAGCCAAAAGAAAGGTGAGGTTGGACCAGGGGCTGAATGTTCGGCGGAACATAGGTGTGAAGGTCAAATGATATGTGTCATGGTGCCATGCCCATCTTGGGACTTAGCTTTGTAACCAGTGCAGAAGCAGTCCAAATGGTGTGACAGCAGCTCTGGATGACATTTGCCCAAGGAGTTGTACCATTGTCTTGTCCTAGCCCAGGAGTATGCAGGAGTGGAGGATGCCCAAAGAGCAGACTGTGGGTAGGCCCTGGTTGGATAAGTAGCAGAAGAAGGATCATGTTGGGGCAATATATCTTAGATGGACTCAGTCTGCTTCTGTTCTGCTGAGCAGAGTCTTGACAGTGTTGCCGAACAGGTCCAGAAGGTGAAGTCAGTCAACGAGTGCAGCTCCTGCATCAGCCTTGGGTCATTACAACTGTGGTGGATTTGTTTGAGTGCCTTGGTAAACTTGAAAGAACAAACATGGCATGCAGAACATGGCCTGGTCCACACAGCCCATTTGCATGTTTTTTTTTTTTGTTTTTGTTTTTGTGGCACGGACACAATTATTCCTCTATTTTCATAAGTCCAGCATGAATAGATAGCATCCAATGGAATCCTAGTTTCACAAACGTGCTGGACTTATGAAACTAAATAATCGTGTCCCTGACACTGCCATCAGCTTACAGACTTTGGATGAGAGGCGTAGAGGAATAGAAAATAGTTTACAGCTATTTCATTTGACCTATTTTTTTTAATTGTACCTCTAAATATCCCAGCACACCCTGCCAGTGCTAACTCTTCTTCAGTTGATTCTCAAACACCAGTTTATACAGGTTAGTATTTTTATTTATGTTGAGTAAATGTGCTAATAGAGAAAATTTGTATTTATTCATATGTATTGTTAATGTTACCTGTGATTATTTCATGTAAAATCTCAAGTTTCAACATCATCTACCT
>JAUYWG010000743.1:0-11955 GCA_034779775.1 Enteromius afrohamiltoni | reverse complement strand
GCTGGGTGAGGCAGATCAGAGTTTATTGTCCTTTTGGATGATTTCTTGGCAGAATTAAATAATTCAGACCTTACAACATGTAAAGATAAAAGGCAGTATACAAAATTTCAAAATTCACAATATGCTTCTTATCTATGCAAAAAAATTGTAACTTCCTCTAAAGCTCACATGACAACAATAATACGGTAGTAGACGTAATATATTCAGTCTGCATTCATACACAGATGCATACTCAATAATACTTTATACTACACAAAAATGCTTTTTAACAGTCATTATTTTTACTAAATGTAAAATCTACCCAAACAGTACATGATTTCAGGACAGTAAATCTACAGGCCTAAACAAAGAAACTCTGACCCAAAATTATATGTCACAGTGTGGTTGGGAATATTCACATAGATGATGAGTTACAATAATGTCTTTTAATAATCCACACTGAGGTAATCCAACAAGCAGGGTAGTAAACAAACACATACAGTAGTATGGACAAGTAGAACGGATAAACAACAAAGCACTGAACACAACTAATAAAGGCTAACTAATGAGGATAATGACAAGATCACACCTGAACATACAATCAATGAGAGACATGGCACATGAGGAATGAAAACAAATAAAACAAAACGTCCAGGGGGGTATTCCAGAAAGCAGGTTATGTGACAAGTTTAAGGGTAAGTAGTGGATAACCTCAACTTTCGGTTCCAAAAACGGAGGTAACTTTCTGGCTATGTATGTAACCATAGGACTCTTACTCTTACTCTCTGAAGATAACCTGCTCAGCAGCAGGTTATGTTCCAGGGTTAGTTTGTTTCAGAAGCCTGTGAACGTGGAGGCACAAATTATGCAAAGTTTTTCGCCAGGAGAGTTATAAGACCGCATATTGATGTATTTATATTTTCGAATGGTTATTTGAAAGAGCGTTATCTGTTTTCAAAAAATGTGTTAATTTATTTAACACATCTCTTGTGACCACATATAGCAAATGTCACAAACGCTTAGCACAGAGAAAAAAAATGCATCAGTTTTTTTGCTTCAGAGTATTTTTTGTACAATGTGGGCATGTGCAGTAGCGGTTCTACATGGAATTACTCCCTGGGCGAGACCCCCTCTTACACTTTTTTATAACACGGCTGCAAATGAACCAAACCCACCCAAACTAACTTGAACAGAAACACACATAACGTTATTTTTTTAAAATAGCTATGTTTTACCAAATGGTAAGTTAACCAAGCTTTCTGGAATACCCCCCAGATGTGCAAATCTTAAATTACATGTTATTCCTATTTTTCTTTATTCTACTTTATCTGAACAACTTCCTCAAGAACTTTTTTTTTCTTTTTGCTCAACCTTCACAACCTGTCATTCTAGTTTAATAATTATGATTACCATGTAGCCTCACCCATTCTTTTCCAAAGAAAGGAAGATGGATGTCAGCTCTTAAGTTATGTTACATTTCTAAGGTGAATGATGACACAAAATTGCTAAAACTGGTAATTTGTTCCTGATTAAGGTGCTTACATGCAAAATAATATAAAATGCTCAATACACACATACACAGTGCTTAAATTGTCTGAACAACAACAATTGCTTCGCATTTATTATTTATTTATTTAAATAATTTTTTTAAAGAATATTTGTGTTTCCCAAAAGGCAAAATAAAATCACTTGTGGACTATATGTAAACACACTGTATGTCGTGTGAAATACCTTACTAGGTTAGAACCAAGTAACAAAACAAACATACAAACAAATACATTTAGGCTATACATTTTGCTGCATTGCAAGTCAAACATTTAAACTTGTATGAAAGGGATTAGGTTTATTATTACAATGACCATGTATTCAGAATAATAGGTTCAGTAAATAAACTCAACATAAATGTAAATGTTCAGAAGGAGCCTGCTGTAGTGGTTTGCATCAGCCAAAGTTTAATAAAGTTAAACTATGAACTATAATTTCTTATATATTTGTTATACTACATAAAACACAATGAATAATAATAATAGTACATAATAATAGCTACATTTGTAAGTAAAACAAAGTTTACTGTGTAAAAAAAAACCTACATCTTTTTTTTCCTTCAGTGAACTTACCTTATTATTCTTCTTATTATTTTTTATGTGGTCATGATGATGCTTCCCGTCATATCCGCAGAATGAGAGCAAAGCTGTTAGAATGAGACTGGTAAACCCAGCACAAATACTCAAGGTTTCTCTTCTCTAGAAAGAGCCTGGATAGCGAAAATGAAACTTATTCTTTCCTTTTACTCTCAAGTTCATTGACTCAGAATGACTCAGAAATATTTAACCTGAGCAGCAAAGAAGGGAGGAGGGCAGGGGTGCATAATTGGACTCTACCTTTTTCAGTCTGAAAACATGTTTTTTCCTTGATTTTGACCCAGGCATAGGTATTCTTTTAACAGGGGCCTGTTTCATAAAACAAGTAAACCAAATAAGCCAGGCTTATGGCAGTTAGTCTGACTATTTTAAACCAAATTAACTGGCAATAAGGCATACTAACTGAAATAAACCTGGCTTATTTGGCAAACTTGTGTTATGAAACAGGCCTCTAGTATTCCTGATACAACAACAACAATAATTAGCAATAATGAAAATGGGACTACCCACATTAATCCAATGATAGCAAGACATGAGCCTGTTAGTAAGAATTTTTGTGGGCAGTTATCCTTACCACTAGGGGTGCTTTCCTTAAAGTAAAGCTGTACGGTAGAGAGAGTTAGCAAGATTTAAGAATGGGGTGGATGGGAGCATAGAACCAAAAGCATTAAAATCTTTGGATTGAATGCTAAAGGGGAAGCTCAAGCTGGTATTGCAGACTGTAATGTTAGACCATCTGTGAAATTATCCAGTATGCCGCCATGTGTTTTTTTCCTATGCCAATAGTAAATTTTCAAATACATTTAAAAGTGGAGAGTAGCACACAGATGTTTGGAGCAGACAACAGCAGCAGACACATTGTGTGATTCAGGGATGTTTTCCTCATCCTTCCTGTGCACTCAGACAATGATAGCCTCTATGTCTCTTTCCCATCATGATCAGAATCATTGTGACTGCAGCAGCGGTGATGGACAGCAGAGACAGTTGAAAGTGGACAAAGTGGTCAGCTGCAGAACTGACTCAGCTGTGTTGGGATGTCATAGATGTGGGTACACTACATGTAAATACATGATTGTCAGAACAATATGTTTAAATAAAGCTTTGTTTTATGTGTTGTAGTCTTATTTATTTCATGGTTACTTTTATTGACATTTTACTCATTTATAAAGGTTTCCTGTTGTTTCCAGTAAATAATTGTTCGTTTGTTTAACTTTTGTATTAACACTTTACAATAACAGTACATGAATTATCATGTACTAATACAGGAATTAACAATTTCATGACTATAAACTAATGATGAATTAAGACATCTATTAATCAGAGCTAACTTAACTACAACATGACTCACATGAATTGCTGCATGAATAACGCCACCTTAATTACATGTTAGTTACTGCATGTTAGTTAATTTATTAATTAACAATTTACGAACGGGGCAGTTGCCCAGGGCAGCATTTTTTGGGGGGGCGGCACAAGCACTAATTGGGGGAAAAAATCATTGCCTACCTCTGACTATGGCATTAAAATAGCTTAGTTTCAATTCAAATCTACACAACACTATGATTGCGCAAAAACGCGCGCTAAGCAGGGCTCGGGTGCTTTGGAGGCAGGGATCAAATATCATATCTCTCTGCTCTTGTGATTGGTCATGTTCAACACATACCGCTTACCATGGCTTTAGGAACAATGTGTTTGTGGGTGTTTTTTTTATTAATAATTAATCATTTAAAAACAACAATACAACACCAATACATATTTGTGTTAGAATATAAAAATCATCTATAAAACATAATGAATAGTCTAGACATTTCAATAATCGAGAATCAATTTAGAATATTGTAATAATTCGGCAGTCAGTGCTGGCAGCCGGGTGCATTATGGGTATTTCTTGAGCGTTTACTCATTTTTGTTTCATTTAAGCAAGACAGTTGGGTTTTCGTATTAGTGATGTTATCTGTGTTTATGTTCAAGTTAGTTTGGGTGGGTTTGGTTCATTTGCAGCCCTGTTATATAAAAGTTACCATCTTGGAGAGAGATGTGTAAAAAAAACATCTAGCTCTTGCGTCAGTTCACTGAGCCGCTGACTTACACGCGCTGTCAGCGCACTTCTCGTGCATCAAGGTTGAGCTGGTCAGATGATGTTGCTTCTGAATGGAGCATATTTGTCGAATGTTTTATTAGGATCAATCTGTGCTCTTACATTCCAGAGGCCATTTCTGCCAGATCTCTTTATTGACTTGGAGGAGGACTTCATGCCTTGAGCCTCGTGTGGGCTCTTCACAGGTACATTGAGCATAAAAGGGCAGTGCGTTCTGCTGAACTGCTGTTTATCTGTTTTGCAGGCCCAGGTCGGGGGAAGCCGCTGTCTACGTGTAACGCCATTAGGTTTTGATGTTTTGATTTTGGTCCATGTGCTTTTGTGTTTTTATTTTCATGTCATGCTCCATGTGTGTCCACCTTGTTTGTAGCTCCTCCTCCCTAATCTGTCCCTCACTCCCTGCCAGGCATGTTGCTCAGGTGTTTCTAATTATAATTATTATAAGATCTAATTTCTAATCTAATTATATCTAATTATATATGTTTGTATAAATACCGTGTCTTGTGAAATTCCCAGTCGTCAGTTGTTGAAGTGATGTTACCCGCCCGTGCCTGTGATCGTCACAGCCGAGTGTGCCGTGTGACATCCTCGTGGTTTCAAATCTGCAAGTTACGAATCCTCCTCCACAATTTCACACTCGCGAAGAGTATGTGGTTAGATTAGTGCCAAAACCTTCACAGCCTGAAAAGCTGTCAAAGATCCTCACAGTTCCTAGCTCGCCAGTAACGGGTCCTAGCCCCGTATCATGGTTTGAGGAGCCATGTGCCACCCTTTCGGTTCCGGTTTTACAGCCAGGAGAGCTGTCTAAAATCCTTGCGGTTCCTAGCCCGTGAGTAACGGGTCTCAGCCCTGTTTCACGGTCCGAGGAGCTGTGTCTAAAACTGCCGGTTCTGGTTTCACAGCCAGGAGAGCTGTCGAAGGTCCTCGGGGTTCCTAGCCCGCCATTAATGGGTCTCAGCCCCAATACCACAGTCAGAGGAGCCGTGTCAAATACTGTCGGTTCCGGTTTCACAGCGTGAAAGCCTCATGGTGTCCAGTCCGCTTCTGTCGGGTCCCAGCCTCGAATTACCATGGCCCAAACCTCCATCATCGACTCCGACGTTTCATGGCCCGATCTACCGGAGCATTTATGAATATGGAGCATGAATTAACACATGGAAGTATGCATCTTTTAGATCTATAGTCACAAACCAGTCCGCGGACCTGATTTGTGACACAACTTGCTTGAGTGTGAGCATTTTGAACTTCAGCTGACTGACTGAGCAGTTCAGTTGCTTCAGATCTAAAATGGGCCTCAGCCCTCCATCCTTCTTCGGAACTATGAAGTAACGACTGTAAAACCCCGTCTCTACCTCTTGAAGAGGGACCGGTTCTATTGCACCTTTTCTTAGAAGGGCTGCCACTTCTTGTTCCATAACCAGAACCTGCTCAGGGCTCACCATGGTGAGCGTGACGCCACCAAAAGGCGGTAGAGGGGATCAAAATTGAATTCGATAACCACCCTCTGTTAATTCACAGGACCCACTGAGAGACATTCGGAAGAGCTTTCCAAGCTGCTAACTGTCTACTAAGGGAACGAGTCGCTCGAGACTGGTTTCTGGTTTTATCGACGATGAGAGCTCGATGCCTACTGGCGACTCGCCACCAGGGAGAGCTCGATCTAACCATCTTATGGACCCCCTCAGGGGGACGCGCAGCTCAGCCCTACAGCGGCATTTTGGCTGGGCTGAGCGCCGCGTCGAAGGCACTGGGGAGAGCATGATGGTCTGCTCTCTAACTCAGAGGGGCCTGCCCTCAGTCCTGAGCCCCAGGATGTCAGGACTTCTTCTGCTGGGACCTCCTAGACACAAGAGTATTTTCCTAGCTTGGTCTGTTCTTAGCCTAGAGGTCCTAGCAGCAGAGTATCGCCTCAAGCTGCGACTCCACCGCAGAGGAGCGCGCGAGGCAATGCTCTGACTTGAGCCTCGGAGTATAAGGAGCTGGTGCTCGGTGGGGGTTGCTCTGCCCAGCAACCCCAGGATCTAGAGAACGCCGAGGGAGGAATCGCTGGAACGCTGCTGCTTGTCTCTGCGCCTCCTGCAACGCGGGGGAATAGGACCTTTCATTCAAATCAGTAGGCAAGGTTGGAGCCTTTAAAGACCAGTGGACAGATAGACAGACGCGTCTGATCACACTCTGGCATCGCTTTACATCTGTATTTTTCCGTACCCGCCGCGTTTCTTACTTTGTGCCTGGTTCTAGCCTATGATTTACACAACTCGGTGTGCCAATCGGAGAACCACGGCAGGCTCCGACGTGGAAGTGGTGAGTGAGCCCACTGCTTTTCGGCCGAACTTATTTTGTTATAAAACTAATCCACGGCCCAAGAAACCACTTCCAAAAGCTTCTTACTGGGGCGCTCATCGACACTCTCACTCTCCTCCTCCGCAGAGGATGAGTCAGTGAGGTTTGAGCCCACTCCACGAGAGAAAGTTGTGGGTCGGTCTTCACCGCGAGCTTCACACTCGGAACGGGCATGCGATCTAGCTCGAGCGGGAGACAAGATATTATTCTCTGTCTCCACCACCTCAGCCAGACCGTTTATGAGATCTGAGCAGTTTATAAGGTGGCAGCAGCTCGCAAAAGAAGCGGCTATATTATCTGCCAATGCGGTTGCTGCATACTCCGATCTCAGGCAGGCTACCCAGAGTGTGTGTGTGCCCAAAACCTGTAATTTGATTCTCTCGCAGGGAGACACACATCGCCCCTAAAAAGCTGTAGCCGGCCTTAGCCCTTGTCTGTCTTGCTCATACTGTATTTATAGTAGAGCAGTAATGTGGAGGAGAAAAGTCAAAAGGGAGGTTCTCAAACGCTCGATCTTTTAAAACTATTTCACGCACTCAGAAGAGGGGACTAGGACTTTATTACAGGAGTAGTCAAAAGAGAGGTTTTTCAAACACTCAATCTTTTTTTAACAATTTCACACGTGCTCAAATGATGAGAAATAGGACTATCACTGTAGTGAAATGCACACGAAGAGAAAGTCAAAAGAGAGGCTTTCAGGTACTCGATCTTTTATAACTATTTCACATGTACTCAAACGATGGAAAATAGGACTTATAACTTCAGTGGCATGCACACGCACACAATATGTGGAGGAGAAAGTCAGAGAGGCTTTACAGACACTCAATCTTTTAACTGTTTCACACGTTCTCGTCATTTCCAATAATCATGGAAATTCCCTTCACAGGTTACTCAGATCGCACCGCTACCTTCACAAAACCAGTTACTAGTTTAGATTGAAGGTGCAACCTATGTAAAGGGACCTTCACAATTCCCATCCCAATGCCTTGAACTAATACATTCGACCCACAATACGTTTCCTGCGAAAAAGGCAACACGCTTTGTAAGATGAACGACTGCGCGGTTCCAGTATCACGCAACAAGGTAACAGGAACTTGATCCTTCGCTAGACCGGTTAAAGAAATCATACCCTGACCAACAAAAGGTTCAAACACATTGTCAATTTTTGGCTGTAAAGTCTGACTAACGGTTCGTACAAAACCAACACTTTTTGTATGTTTTAACTTATTTTTCTTCTTCAAAGTGGGGCATAAGGCAATCAAGTGTCCAACCTCGTGACAATAGAAACATTTACGTGCCTCAGATGGTTCTAATGACTTTGGTAACTTTAAAGTCTTCAAATTCTTGTCCGAATTCGTAAGATGAAATGGTTCACGCCGGCCAGAAGTTAAAAACACATTTTTGTGCGTTAGAACAAATTCATCGGCACACACGGTGGCCTCGGCAAGAGTAGAAAGTTTCTTTTCGTTTAAATAGACCACAATTTTGTCTGGCAGCGAATTCTTAAAATCCTCAATTAAAACGAGTTCACGAAGTTGTTCAAAATTATTTGTTTTGCTGGACTGACACCAATTATCAAAAAGAACACCCTTTTCACGGGCAAACTCAACGAATGTTTAATTGGCAGATTTCACACTTTTGGCAAACTTTTGGCGATAAGCTTCGGGGACAAGCTCATAAGCTCTCAGAACCGCACATTTTAACTTATTCATAATTTAAACTATCATCAACCGGTAAAGAAGAAGAAATTTCCTGAGCCTTTCCAATCAAACAACATTGCAACAATAGAGACCATGCTTCTTTTGGCCATCTCAAAGCTGTAGCGATGTGCTCAAACGCACCAAAATACGAGTCCACTTCAGACTCTCGAAAAGGCGGCACAAGGTTAATTTGTCTACTCACATCAAAATCAGAGGAATTGGACAAAACAGAGAACGAATGATCTAAGGTCTGAGAAGAATCTCGAGCATCTTGAGCTAGAACAGGTATGGTTTTAGGCAGTCGTTTACCAGCCTGCAACTCCAACTCACACTGCCGAAACCGCAACAACTGCGTAGTGTGCTCTTGCCGCTTAACTTCTAAATCAAGCTGTTTGAGCTGAATAGCAAGTTGAAAATCGGTAGTACTCAAACCAGAAAGTGAGCGCAACACCTCACTGCTCGCTCCCTGTTCTTCATCACTCATGCCCTCGTTCTCATTCATACCAACACCATGAACAGAATCAACTGCTGGTAATACACCTTGTTGAACCAACACGGTTAATATAACCTCACGCACATCTATTTTTTACGAGCGGTTTTAACTATTGGAATATCATAACTCTCAGCAATCAATTACAAATCAGCTTTACGACATAAAGCCAAAGCTTCATGCGACGGTTTCTGTCGAAATTCATCAACATTAAACTCCATAACTCCATAACCTAAACATAAAAACTGCCAATCAAACATTCACGAAATCACCAGCTAAACGGAAAAAAAGTTCTATACATACCATCGGACGAGCCCCCATTTGTTACGACCCGTTGTCTAGGGGTCAGACGGGCGCACATATAAGTGACGGGATTCCAGATACTACAGATCACCAACACACCAAACGATAAAGGTAAATTATTTATTAATAAGAGAAAAAAGAAAAGTAGATAAGAAAACTGTATCTATATATATATATATATAGAGAGAGAGAGAGATCCGGAGCAATGGTTTCAGGATGACCCCAGGCCAAAATAACAAACAAACCCCACTAAAAATCAATTATATAAATAACTTATAAATAAAAAAAAAAAAAGTTACTGTACAAACAACTTCCCTTCCTCTCTAAACAAAAAAAAACACATCGCAAAAGAGAATTCAATGAAGGAAAAGGGCAGGTCACCCCTACGCTTCTTAATAAATGCGCCTCGACGCACTCGCTTACAAATGAGCTCGCCATGTTTTGAAAACACCGCCCTTTTATCAGCTGGCTCCAAGTTCAGCAATCACGTGGTCCATCGATACACCAATGAGCCACCTGCACACACAAAAGCACATACACAGAGCAAATCGCGCAGATGCGAGGAACGTAACAAGCAGTCTACAAGTTAGGCTTTTCAGACACTCGATCTGTAAGCTATCTCACACACGCTGGAAAGCGGGGAAGCAGGACTTATTGCTCTTATAAACTCGCACAAACAACGTGTGTGGGCGGATCAAAAGAGAGCCTTTTTTCACTCTTTTTCATTCACTCACACCGTGAACGCGGAGAACAGATCAAAAAAGAGGCTTTTTCAAAACACTCAATCTTTTATTTCACACACGCCAGAGAGGAGAAACAGAACTTAACTCAAACTCACACAAATTCCTCGGAATATGTGGAGAAACAGGTCAGAGAGGATTAACAATCACTCGATCTTTAACTATTACACACACACAGCTTTTTTTTTTTTTACAAGGGCTGGGGGAATAGGACCTTTTTTCAAATGAAACTCACACCTCAAACGAAGTGGAGGAGGAAGTCAGAGAGGTTTCACAAACACTCGATCTTTTTGAGCTATTTCTCAGTCACTCAAGGGCTAGGGAAATGGGATCTTTTCACTCTTTCAGACTCACAAAGACAGACGTTACACAGAGAGCGTGTTCTGAACAGCAGAAAGCTAGCGCGAGCAGGCAGGCTGTGCCTTATATACTTCCTGGTCTGACATCACCGCCCATGACGTGGTGCCCATTCATTGGACGTTTGTACAGATTCAGGGCCGTCATGCATGAAGGCATTCCCGGAAAAGAACTGTATTGTTAAAAGCGCTATATAAATAAAAGTCATTGATTGATCAATTGAATGGGTAGCATATTAGCTCATTAACGGAAATGTATATAAATAATTACTATTAATTATAATAGTATAGTGATGACTGGCTCAGAACTTAGGTGTTGCCGTGGATCTTCATTCTTATCTTAGTGTCTTAAAAGACTGCAGACTGTGCTGCATCTAGGACCACCCGATGCGGCTGCATTGGTCCCGGGGGCCTGAGAGAAGTGGTGGGGTTCCAGCATCCAGAAAAACTAAAAAGCAAAGCGGGTTCCTGAAATGTTGAGGTCACACCTCTTGTGGATCAAAGGGCCAATAGGGTGCGGATGCTTTAAAAGGAACTTTTTATGGCCCATTGTTTCTAAGTATGGTAATTTGCAAATGCACTGGATTAAAGGAGGATAATAATATTGACTTTAGCAGTTTTTTATTTTTATTTTGTATTATTCTTTTATTCAAGCAACTATGAGAAGTCAGACTTTCTCTAGAAGAAAAAAATGATAGAATATCATGGGAAAACTGTTACAAACCGCCCCTCTGTGGCTCTCTCTGATCACCACCAGAGAGAACCCTCACCTGAGTACTAACATCTTCTCGGACTACATTTCCCATAATGCCCTGATGCCTAGGGTTAATCACCGGCCCAGCTGTTCACCATTATCATCCCCTTTATAAGCCTTGCTTCCAAACTGGTCAAACGTGAAGTCTTGTTTGCCTCAGCAGCATTTCTGAGCGTTCTCTACTGCGATTCCCCTTTTATGTGTATTACCCTGTACTGTTGACTCTTCTACGATTGTTTGCCCCCTGCCTTGTATATTCTGCCTGAACTCGTTTATGATTGATTGCTGCCTATCCCAATCTCTGCGTGGTACTTTGACCACGATTCTGTCTTGTCTGTCTCTGTGTTACTGCCTGTCGACCCAAACGCTTCTGACTCTTCATTACAAAAACATTCCCTTGCTCTGTTAAACATAACTTTGAAAATATTAGAAAATAAAATAAGATTTCACTGGTGGGGGGGCTAATAATGGTAATAAGAATGGGTATAAGATAAATGGTAATAAGAATGGATATAAGATAAAAATGGGCATGGATAGGGAGTCTGACAGGTAGTAGGTGTTGGGAGTGAAAGCTTTTAAATGATAGACATTGGCATTTTTAATTCTAATGTAATTTTTAATGCACATTTTACAGACAATTTTATCCAAAGAAACTTACATTGCCTTTAAGACTTATATTGCATTGAACACATGACCTTGCCATTGCTAATGCCATGTTCTACTGTTTGCTATATGATTGATCAGTATGTAATAATATAAATATTGTGTATAATAGTAAGCAAAATGATAACCAGGTTCAAAATGATCAAAACATGATTACAAAGATTCAAGAAATTTAAGTATGCATGTTAACAGTGCTAAACAGATTTTCGAAAGATCCTAATGATCCTAATCCTCTACGAAACAGACGTAACATAATATTTCAAGAGATATATTCTTCTATTTTTTCTAAAAGCTTTGTTGCAATATCCAGTGCCCTTCTAGCATTAGTAACGTCAAATTGCTTGTTTGGAATGTGAGGAAATTGGTGATAGTTCGGATATTGTGTTTT
>JAUYWG010000742.1:0-11963 GCA_034779775.1 Enteromius afrohamiltoni | reverse complement strand
CAATCTAGCATCTGCATGCAAGCAAAATATAATATTTCTTATACAAAATGTGAGAAGGGTCAGACATTGTTTTTTTTTCTGACAGGCTCTGCTGTTTTTTCATATACATATTGAAAACTTTGCGTAAGTTTTATTGTGTTTTATTGCTGGCAATGAAAAAAAGGCAACCCAGCGTTCAGAGAAGAACGCTGTAAAATATGACAGAAAGAAGATGCTTCGCTGTAGCAGTACAAGCCACGGTTCAACGGTGCGCTGCTTCTGCTCTGCATACGCGCCGCTGATGCGTGCAGTGAAGAGAAAAGCGCGGCGTCGGCCACTGGTAGTGAAGCCGACTCAGAACCGACGACCGATGAGAGCACTGACAGACTTACATCGGCCAACACCTGGCCGACGCTTATTAAATGCGGCCGACGTTTCAACATTGGGCCGACGTCGGCCGAACGTATGTGTGCTGTTAGGGGTGTTACACAAGCACGTTACACGTGTTAAAGTTAATGGAGGGAGGGGAATAACAGCGAGCTCATCAGTTGTTTCCTAAAAATAAACATTGTTCACAAGTCCCGCAGCTCGAGTCCGAGTCGACTCTGAAGTCTTTCGAGGACAAGTCCAAGTCGACTCTGAAGTCACTGTGTGTCCGAGTCTCAAACTCGAGTCCCCATCTCTGAATAAAAATATATTATTGCAATTATACAACTGTAAAAAGTCAGTGTCAGTAATTCCTAAATGTATTTTATTTTATTACTTTAAAAATATCCATAAAAATGGTATGAATGATTGCAATAATGTGTTTGCATTGTAAAAAATAAAGTCAGTGTTTAATATTAATAATAATAATAACAACATCCAAAATATTTAGTTTTATATAGTTTCCTGTAATTTTATTAATTAAACACAACAATAAAGTTAAAAATTATATATTCACAATATAGCTACTTGACTGTAAAAAATAAAATCAGTAATTAATACAATTTGTAATAAATAATAATAATAATTCCTACATTTTCATTTTATTTTAATAATTAAAATAGTTGCAAACATTTAAATAAGAGGTCAGATATCTAATATACTTTATTTTTTAATGTTGTTTTCTAAATGCTTTATTTTTGGCGAAAAATACCTTTATTTTGCTCATAAGGCTGCGCCGCACTCCTGCGTGGGATTCGGAAGAATAAAGGTCAGTGCTTTTAACCATTTAAGTGTTTAAATCGATACAGCTCGTAGTGAAGGATGTTTCCTATGAAGTAATAGCGCTCACGCACATGAGGAACAGAAAAGCTGCGTCTCATTTCACTCCAGTTTGGTGAATCAGTTTATTATGAACACGAGTTCAGTCTCTGTCGAGTAGTGATGGAGAAACAGGGCTTTATTAGAGTCCGAGTCAACTGAATCAACTGAATCAAGAAATGATTCACTGATTCGAATCAATCGAATATACTGATTCAAAACATCATGTGACGAAAAACACAACGAGAGGATTAGGGCCAATCAATAATAATAAAAAATTAATCATTACGAGATTAAAGTTGTTATATTTAGAGAAAAAAATAGTTAAATAACGAGAAAAAAACTCATGTTTAAATTGAACCCAGAGGATAAAAGGTGTTAGCGGATTTTACGGTAACAGGAGGGTTAAAGCGCAGAACATAAGACTTGTTTTGGAGCAATATAATTGAGTAAAACATGTCTGATTGATTGAATCCATTTCTCGCCAAACTCTCTTTTCTTCCTTTTTCATCACATGAATCAGAAAAGTGGATTTTAACTGCCTTAATTATAATGCATTCATTAAGTGGTATTACAGTAAATCCATTATTCGTTTGTGTATCGGAAAGAATTCTAAATGCAGTTATGGCACAGTGTTTCATCTGCATTTCTGCATTAAACTCTAGTTTAAGTCACCTGTGGTTTGTGGTTTGATTAGAGGTAAAGGACTATTATGGAGGGCTTGTCCCCCAATAAAGCAGCATACAGGCTATTTCTTAATATAAATATAAAATAGGCTAATTTACATTCTTCATACATAACGTAAATAAAATGCCTATTTTTATTTACTGGCACATCTATAAAAATGGGCTGATTTCATTTACACTGTAAATAGCATCTATAGCAGAGGATTGTTCTCACAGCGCTGTTCAGCGCTCGCCTGATCGTGACGAATAAGCTCGTTTGATCTGAGCTTGCGCTGCGCTGTCTTTAGACAGAATTATGGTCCGTGCGGGCGGGGTGTTTAAAATTCATTCACTGCTGTATTTTGCTGTATTGCTGTAATGGCAGATTTAATTTCATTCAGATTTAAATCATCATTTAATTTAGGCTACATTATGTAAAAGTAGCAGATCTTTTCCAAAACAAGTCTTTTGTTCTGCAATTTTACTTCTCGAAATATGAGGGGTATTTTTCCTCAAAGTTTCTTGTTATTTAACAACTTTAATCTTGTAATTTAACAAATTTATTTTCAACATTTTATTTAGCCTTTTTTTCTTGTTATTTAACGATTCAAACGAATCAACTCATAATCATATAAAACACAGGAACTACCAAATATGGGCACACAGGAAGGAAACTCAAAAACGAAACCAAAACAGGAAGGCCACGAGGGCAGAGTCAAGGGACCTTCAGGGCGGATCTGGAGTCCCGAGGAACCTGTGGCGATGGGGATTCTCTTAACACTACCCTGGCTGTACTATTTTCTTGGGGAGGATTACAGTTCTCGTCTGCCAGGTGTAGTGTAGGTGGCCAGAGAGTGAAGGGTCTGGAGGGTGCCCAGGAAGCACAGTCACTGGAGGACGCTGTGGAAGCGCAGGCTCCGGAGGGCGCTCGGAATGCGCAGCAGGTTTAGAAAGCGAAGGTATAAGGGCTGAATAATGCATCGGCTCGACTGGCTGCAGCACAGGAACCTGTGTTAGATAAATTTCACCCTGCCACAAATCAAGAATATTTGCAGAACACAACAGACTGAGATCTCAGGAACACTGGAGCTCTGGAGCGAGGATGGGCGGAGCAGAATCAGCAGTGGGCTAAATGAACGTGGATTGCCATTAAATTATAATAAATTCATAATTTACGCACAATTAATGTGTGCTACTTTGTACACAGTAAATTAGAAAAATAAATCCAATAAAGAAATGAGCACAGTACTTCTATAAAACTTACATAATGCGATCAGATATGCTTTTTTCCCTACAAAAATTACTTTTTATATCGTTGGAGGAAGAGAGAGAGTTTAATCGCATCAGTCAATCATTCTGAAGTATTTCATGTGCCGGCCACTCTCAAGACGAAGTGCTAAGACAAGGTGGTGATATGAGTTATATAATGCTAATAAAGCTGCCTTAAGACATCTAAGCATTCACATTTACAAAACACAGAATGGGAAACTACTGTTGTATTGGTTTTGCATTGGTTCAGCAGCAAACACTCAAATAACAGGTATTTACAGGGATCACTTGTTTTCAGGATTGACTCTGTTCACATCTCTGTAGCTCTGTGCTCAATAATGTGTGTTTGACCTTTATTGTGTATATTTTAATTATACTGTGTTGTAAATAAAAAAACATCATTTTAAAAAACAGTTTTTTCAGTCTCCTCCCATTCTTTCTACCTGACTTACCTGTCAGTTTCACTAATGGCCCAGTAGAGGAGGGGTCTTTGTCCCTTCAGGTGATAATCACTGAATATTCATGGCTATTCTCACGCCCACGCATACAAGCTTTCAGCCTCAAAACATGTCTTTTAAAATGTAAAACACACAAAAAAGTGGTATTTATTGCAGCTGTTGAAAAAAAAAAAACATGAACACGTAAACTTGTTTATTATGTTTATGCATGTTGTGTTTTGCTTGGTGTGACTGATTGGACTGTGGCTCCCTCCTCCTTCCCCCTCCTTGCAGGGAGGACCCCCCACAGAGATCTGTGTCTGCTAGGCTCCCGTGCTGTGACTCTGTAATTAGAGATGAAAACAGAATAAATACAAAATAATTTTATTAAAATATTTAATATTTAATAATAATAATTTTAATAATAATAGTGAAATAATAAATGTTTATCATATAATTTATCAGATCTTAAACACAGTTAATCATTTGCTTTTAAAATACGTAGTAATACATATTTTCTTTAAAAAGCTTCATCTATGCTAGAGCAGGTATTTCCTTAAATATACAAAATATGATCCACCCGTGGGTGCCGTGTGAACAAACAGCAGGTCTCTCCCCTCGGTGTTTGCAGTCTATAAATTAAGTCTTAAAACCATTGAAATATATTCTACTCATCTAAACAACTGCATGCTTGAAGCGAGGCTAAGTTTGTCCTTAGATAAACAGTGACTGTTTTGCGTGCCATTATTTCACATCCTAAACTCTACACAATCTCTAGCTCGCAAGAAAAAAAAATCTGAATTAGAAACATGATTAATAATCGATTAGTTGCTTGATGAAATCAAATACGCATTAAGAATATAGACAACGACTGTGCACCGAATCTGGCTGTACGTGTATATAAAGCAGATTAAAATCGCATCTCTGTTTGATCAAACATTTGTGCCTGTGTGTGTGAAACGAATGGAGGCCTCGTTGACAGTCCCGCCCCCGACTGGGCGTCGGCGATTGAATGCATCGATCTCATTTGTTGCAGGCAATGATGCATGCTTCAAAGCAGGAGGGAATTGCCTCTGTGTTTCCTGAGTGGTGTCTGGTTTTGATAATTATAACCCCCTGCTGTGTTTCAGACCTGGACACTTTTATGACCGTCTAATAAAAATCTCACAGGCATACGCATGTTGTAAAAGTACAAAATCTTTTAGATCTCTCTTTGATTTTCAAAAAAACGGAGTCATGCTAGACAGATTTTGAAGCAGACATCCTGGTCACGGCAGGTGCTGCCCTTCAAATAAAACACACATCCGCATCTCGTGAAAAAGTGTATGAAAAAAAAAGTATGTTTTTGTTTTACCTGTCGTAAAACTCGCGTCTTCAAACATGACCAACATCCTGCGTGTGTCTATGTGTGTGTGTGTGAGCGGATTCCCCTACAGAGATGGACACTATTTAAACCGACACAACAAACTTAACGTCAGAACAATAGGACGAAACTCTGTCGAATTTCACCTGTTCATCAGATCAACAAGTACATTCTGACTACCACAACATCGCAAAGGTAAGCAAGGAACTCATTCTAACCTTTCATTATACTCCGTGTCACACTAGAACACATAGCCAGTGAGACGAATCCCGTGCCTTTCAGCGCTGTTGTCAACAGATTTCAGTTATACATAGCATTCACGAGGATGCGTGCTTTCTACTCGCCCGACACGCGTGTGCGCTCTGAGGATATTTGGATTTCTATTTCTGACTGCTAAATATTCAGTGTTATATCAGACACATTTCTGCATTATTGAACGGCCGCGTGAATGACTTAATTTTTTGTTGTGTGTACTGTTGATGCGTTCAGTGCCTTCTGCTCATTTGAATCATTAGCAAGGCAATAATGAACAATTGTTTTTTTGTTTTTTTTTTAACGTATTAGCTTAGTGTTTTTAAGTGATTTTAATCTAATTATGTTACATGATTATTGTACCACTGACTATTTCAGGCAAGACACTAGTTTGAAATAATACTACACTGTCACGTTTATGCTGAACTGACGAAAGAGTTCTATTTATTAAAATATCCCTAACACTCAGGAGTAAAGAATGTCTACATCTGCTTGTCATGTCAAGTTACTACGTTGGTTCATACTATGTTACTACGTGTTTTATTTTATTTTATTTTTATTTTCTTTCTCTCTTTGCAGATTTGTTTTGGAGTCTAATTCTCAGGCACCGGTGAATGCAACAAGACAGTGAACACTAAAAGGAGGCAATTACATTTTTAAAAATATATATATATTCCTTATGTTATTTCTTTTTACATGACGGCCCCGCCCGAGTACCCCGGCAACCCCCCACCGGCCTGGTTTCGTAATAGGCGATGTAATCACCCGCATCCATCCTCCTTTTATTGGAAGTCAGGAAAACAGTACAGTTTGTGGAGCTACTCTCTCAATCACAGCTCTGGGTAAACAGGACACGGGAAGACGAGAGGAAACAGTGTTATAATGTACTCTCAGAAATATCAGACTGGAAGGTAAAAAAGGGAAAATATAAATGCAGTTTATATTGAGATATATTTTACTAAATATTCTGATTGCTGAATCTGAAACCTAATCATCCAATTAAACTACATCAACCTGATTCTGTTTCCCTGAGTCGTGACTGACATCCTCTAGTGAATCCAACGTATTACCAGCTAACTAAGTTATTCCTAACTTTAAATGTGTGATAAATTGTTATAGGATTTGTGGTAACCTGGTTACCACAAATGGATGTATGTGTTGTGGCAAAAATTCAGAGGAATTATCAATCAAGAAGACAAATTGAGCAATTGCTTTTTAAAAAGATTTAATTCTTGCAAGAAGGTGCACAATCATACAGAAAGCAAAGTCTCCCTGCTGAGTGTGACAAAGGAGGGAGTTGTTCTTCCCCACTTTATACATCTTTGCACACCCAAGGTCACAAACTAAAGACAGCTGGCATTTTCCATAAAAGGACAGAACACTTCCACAAAGGTACACACAGATTAAATATAGAATCATTTCTAAAGAATCAAATGGGTTAATATGGATTAAGGTGACAAATACGAATCTTTGCGCAACATATGCCTTTGTAATAGTTGAAAGAATTGGATCTCTTCATCGAGCAGATAATGCAGAGAATATTCTCACACACAGGATTTTTCTGTAAGCAAAATAACCTCCATGCTGCAACATGTAAGGGATCTAGATCTCCCATGTGGCAGCGTGCTTTCTCAGACAGTCAGGTATGCATTGTAATTTACATTTGATCCATCCTTGATGTATTAAAGTGATGCATTATTCTAAATTGAAATTGAATTAGATTCACATTGTTTAATTGGCTTGATCTAATTTTACCTGACGAATAATAAACACCATTACTTTATTCATTTTAGAGTGTTGCACTCATTTACGACCAGTAGATTGTGGGGACGCTTTAGTGCGCATAAGTATTATGGCTAGGATATGTCAAACTGGGAGCGCAGGAAAATAGAGCAGTAAGCAGTAAGTCATTCTTATTTATCTTTTTAGAAATGTTGAGGGAAACATTGTAGCATGAATCGGAATACTCAAAAAGTAGACCGGAGACATAGAAATCCGGTGGGGTTTAAGAATTAGACAAACCACATGAACTAACAGGGACATGCTAGCAGCAGGCGAGGAAAATTAAGTCTCTTAACCAAAGAAATGAATCAGAATCAGAATCTCATGAGAGAAGAGAGCTTAAAAGTGGAATAATATCATCCACATTTATTCTGGTACTCAACAGAGTAACAATCTCCTATCACCATTGTGTAGTGGCTAGCGAGTTCTCACTAAAATCCCTTTGTGTGTGAAAGCGAAGCTGGCAGGACAGAGCAATGCAACTGGAATTTAGAGGATTTCAAAAGAAACTATAATCTGACAAAAGTTTGAGTTACTTGGAGTGTGTAAAACACTTAGATAAAGATCGTAGATGCTACATGCATACTAAAACAGACATCTTGGTTAAAACTAAAACTAAACTAAACTAAAATACTGCAATTATATAGCAATTTCAAGTTAAGTTGCCTTTAATAAAAGTATTTGTTTCCTTATTGGTACAATCTGCTATTCCAATATAGCAGCAGAAATCCAGAATTGCCATGTGGGCACAGTGTGATTTCACAATTATCCTAAACAATGAAAATGCTTTCCGCACAGCGGACGTTAAGGTTAAATCTAAATGACTATAGCTCATAGCTTTAGAGTTGGAGAAAATTATTACAAGCTTGTATGAGTCCCAGCATTTGTTTTCAAACTGACAACCAAACATGCAGAGACCTAACAATAAAGATGTACTTTGCATTTTGTTTTCCAACCTTTCACACACAAAAGGAAGATTCTTAAAAAGATACAGTTAGTAGCAGCATAGCTCAAAACTAAAAGAACATTTTGATAAATCACAGATTTTGGCAGGACTTTACAATAAAATAACATTTACTGATACTGGATGTAATAGTAGCGGATGTAAGGTTTAAAGGAATTTAATCCTCCCGGGAAAGCTGGAGGAGGATACCCCGCATGCTTGCAGATGGCACACAATAAAACTGATCTGAGATCTTCAAAGACAACAAACTCTTACCCTCAGGACAGAAAGCAAACCCCCTGTGAATTTATGACCTCTCACCTAAGACTATTCTCCCCAAGAATCTTCATGGAAAATTCACTAAAACTCAAAGTGTCATATTTTGTGAAAATATTGTACTTTCAAGTTTAGTGTCAATTTAAAGGTAATTACGCGATTGGATACAATGGTCTCAATTTCACAACAGTCACTTATATTATCAAAACATTATCGAAAGTTTATATAGATTTGAATTTGCAAACAAGAGGCATGTCCTTCACCAAGAGACAGAAGGTAATCCAAACAGGTGTAGACCTGAAAGCACGGGAACTAAAAATCCTTTGTGTCTAAAGGTTTGGGGGGGTGTTGGTTTGGACTATATAAGGTGGAAAAATGAAACCGTTCTCGGTAGACGAATCCTCCACGCTACACATGTCAGAGCTTTGGAAACCTTCCAGGCCTCTTCCATGTGACAGCGTGAATAATCAAGTTTCCAAATTAAGATAACTCAATTCAAAATCAGCATTCAAGTCTAAGATTATAATCTAAATTTAATAATAACTTAAAATTGGAGATTAAAATGAGGTAAAAACCTAAAAGTAAAATTAAAAAGCAAAATTAGAAAAACCCCCAGGAGTATTTTCTCTTAGAGCTGAGAAGCGAGACACAACATCCGAGCCAAGAAGGTATATATCAGATAGTAGTATATCAGATCTCAGCGTTTTCCTCAGACAGTCACCCTTTCAGCCACGGCTGAAACGCAAGGCGGCGGTCTAAGGTTAAAAGTTCCCCCACCGAACAGCAACCCATAACCGGCTCAGATTTCGGTGACACTGGCACTAGGATTAGTGCTATGTCGGTGAAAAGAGAACGGTTAAATATACTTAAATCACATACTTTAAAATGTTTCACTTTATTACTCTTTCTCTCTTTTTTTAACATAAACATCATAACTCAAATTTAAATGTGAATACATTTAATTTATTTCAATGAATTGTCATTGTACTTCATTTAATCTATTAATTTCATGTTGTGTTCTAAATCACTGTAAATTTGTACTTTGTAGCCACTGATTTTTTCAAATGGTATTTCACGAGTTGGAGCTTGTCGGCATTCGAATAAAGCAAAGCTTGTTTGGCGTGCTGCTCAGTGAGAATGCTCAGGGTTGGATGGGCTGCCGAGCCCTAGGGTGAAAAGCCCTAGGGCTCGGGAGGGGAAGAGGTTGTCAGCTGATTCCCAACCATGAGAGCCCCCCAAAAGGCAAAGAATGAAACAGCCGCCAAACAGATGAGCGTCCCAAAAGCTGCAAGGAAATGAAAGGCTGTTGGACCTGAAAAGAGTGTGGGTTTGAGGTATAGAAGTGAGGATGGTTCCTGGGGTGAGACTAGAGTTTTAGGGGCTGGAGACCAATGCTCTAAGGGGGTGAGATCAATGCTCTGAGCGCTGAAGCTAATACTCAAAGGGGCTAGGGACCAATGCACTGAGGGGGCGAGATCAATCCTCTGAGGGGGCTTAAGCTAATGCTCCAAGGGGCTAGGGACCAAAGCTCTAAGATGCTAGAGACCGTTGCTCCAAGGGGCTAGAGACCAATGCTCTAAAAGGCTGAGACCGATGCTCGGGGGCTGAAATGTATGTTAGAGGCAGCTGAAAACTGATGCTCGACGGGGTGGCAAGGGTGGTTGCGGTCGCTGAGACTGATGCTCAAGAAGCTGGCAAAGGTACTTGCAGTAGCTGGGCTAAAGCTTAAAGGGGCTGAGACCAATGCTCAAAGGGGGTGGCAAGGAGCTTGTGGTCGCTGAGACTGAAGCTTTTTGTAGCCTTCATGGAAAAGTGAACTGCGTCCTCGAAATCATAGTTGGCTGAAGAGCTTCCATGATCTGACATGTTAGCGGATTCTTCATTTATATCTAAATTATGAACATGCAAATACCAGTACCAGTTTGTACCAGTTTGTAGAGAGATTAAATAATAAATATGGTTTTTATTTGGTAAAGATTATATTTTATGTTCTATAAGTTCTTCATTTATAATACTTTATCAAATTATTTGTGTCATACCACATCACAGATGATGAGAGCATTACTGCGAGCAGAGGGATTCCTGGTAACACGACACACAGTGAGACTAACATTGATCCAGCAGCTGATGGAGTGCTGCTGTGGCCAGAAGAACATATTGTGTGCCATATCCAAACAGTCTGTGGCACATGGATGGTAATATGAGTAGTGAATGAGGTTCGGCAAATGACAAAATAGGTATTTATGGCTTGATTTAGGGGTTTTATGAGGGGTCATAAAAAACTGTCCAATAACCCGTACACCTGGTCCTACATCTGGACTGTAGACTTCCAAAAAACATCTGGTCATAAATTCCGGAATGTTAATGAGTTGTGCTATTTATTACATCAGTTGTAGAAAGAAGACCAAGTCGTAAAAGTTATTTATGTTGTTTTTATTATTAATGATATTGTGCTTGTGAAACTGTATGTCTGCTTGGTGTGACGTCAGCTGTTTGGGATGAGTGCTTGGACTATAGCCTCCTCGTCCCCCTCCTCCTCCTCCTCCACCCCACTCCTCCTCTGCAGGACTGCTGGAGATGTTATCTGTAATGGTAGAGAGAAAACAGAATAAATGTTTTAAGAGTAGGCACAATTAACAATAAACAGTGAATTAAATTTTAACAGATCTGAAATTCTACTATTCTACCGTTTTAAAATATCCCTCCTATACGGATACATAGAGCTGTTTAAGTGAACCGTTTCTCTATAAAAAAACTGCATCTATGCTAGAACTGCTAGGTCCTTAAATATATACAGAATTATAAAACAATGATTGCTAAATGGATGCAGTGAAAGAGCAAAATTCACTTTACAAGTGTTTTTTTTTCTCACAACGACTGTTTGTTTGCACAGAATGAGCCATTAAAGTGAGAAAATCTGAATATAAAACCTGTTTCATAAACGACCCAATGTTTGGGGAAATCAAATTACATATTAAGAACTTAGAAACAGCCTGTATTTGCACGGAAGCATGGGGCTGTTTGTGTGTGCGCTGTTTGCGATCTGCTTGAGCGAACCTAAAGTTAGGCCTCTGACCCGCAGTTTGTATTACGCAAATAAACACTTTTAAATCTTAATCATTTAAACCAAAAGTAGTATGTACTTTGTTTGTTAATTGGGATCAAGGATCATTTTAATAGATGAGTGAACAAATCCCAAGAAAATAAATAATTAAACACGTGACTAATATTACGGAATGCAAAAATATTGATGGTACATGGGGTCAAGGTTCGTTTTATTAGTTCACAATACATGCTTCAGAAATAAGCACAAGCTCAAGCTATTAGCAATAACTTAGTGTTAAGACGTAAAAATAGATTTCTCTACCTCTCACGAGCTATTGTCACTGCGCGAGAGACAGACAAACACGTGCGAGAGTCGTGTATTTTCATTGTTACCACGCAAAAAAGCTACTATTGTGGACTTCAAACATTACAAATCCCTTTATTTGAAACGGTCAGTGCGATGTATTAGTCTTGATAAAACACAATAGCGTTTGTTAAATCAAAAACGGACATCTCATGAGCTCTCTCTGAGGCTTGGCTTGTAGCGATTACACAGAGCAAGAAGACCTGCCAGTTTTCCAAACCTATGTGTACCTTAAAAACGTTTTAGCAGCGAGAAAGACCAAGTGAAATGAGCCACTGGGATGCAAACCATGCCCAGCCTATTTAGAAAAAAAGAGAAATTAGGAAAAGAAAATAATCACATG
>JAUYWG010000741.1:0-11992 GCA_034779775.1 Enteromius afrohamiltoni | reverse complement strand
TTAATATATAATCGCAATTAAAATAATTTGTGTGTACTGTGAAAATTTGTCACAATGTTGTGCTGTATATTTATTAAATATATGTATATACACACATGCATGTATTGTTATGTTTATATATTAAATATATTCATATATTACAAATCATATTAATATAAATACATGTACATATTTTAAAAATATATACTGTGTGTATTTATATAGACAGAATAAATAAAAAAGTACTCACATTTATTTTATGGAAACAAAAACTTATTTTTGATGCAATTAATCTTTTGACAGCACTAATATATATATATATATATATATATTAGTGCTGTATAATTATATATGTGTACTGTATACATGTAGTCAAATCAGCAGAGCAAAACTAATATTTTGTTGCCTGCAAACCGCCTGGTGCATCATCATTATGGATTTAGAATGGCTGCTATCACGTCAAATTTAAAAATTACTGACACGAAAATGAAATTGAATACATAAAAAAACAACCAGATAAATCCATTCATAGCATCTCTTTGCAACGCCCAAAACCAATGCAATAGCTATCACAATCCCATCAGAACCAGTGAATGAAATGACAGTCCTGTGTTGATAATTATAAATCAAACATCATTTAGTTCACTAATCCCATCGGAACAGGTCATTTGAGCAGATGAAAAACAAGGAAGCGCACAAATCAAGGAATCAGACTCCGCCAACAACCCAAAATCTTGACTGCATGAACTTCCTTTAATTTAATTTCCACCTACATACACACACTCACTTTCAGATCCAGACTCAAATTGAAAAGGTGAAGTGTGTTTTATTTCGCGCTGACCCTGTCTGGATTAATACAGAGTATTCATGAATATAAACAGTGGCACATTAGCGTGCATTAATGGCAATAATAAATGCATAACCTGCTGGTTTGCGGCCTTGACCGGTATGAGGAGCGGCTCTGAAGAGCGTCGTTCACCTCAGCGGTATCGACTTTGCTCAAGGGGGGCTGCACAGGGCAGGATTCTATTACCACAACTGACCCCTGTCTCTCCAAAATGCCCCCTTCCCTCTTACCCGGCTCTGTTCCCCCCTCAAGAGCTTCTTGGCGGTCTCTGTCGCGCTCTGCTCCTCTTCACCTCACTGCTCCTGTAACTCTGAGCTCATTAACCACGCGGTTCCAAACGGCTGCTGGCATACATTGGTGCCTTTATCTCCAGCAGCCCCTTCGGACGCAGGCATTGTCTCTTATTTTTAATTAGATTGGTTCATCAGCAAGCTGACGGGGATGTTTGTGCACTGGGCACTGGTACAACATCCAACACACTGGTTTCTGTCTGCACCATATATACATATTTTATAAAGTATACTTTTAATATTATATAGTGTGTGCATATTATATATTATATATATATATTATTATTTTATTTTTTTTGCCAATTTTTTAAATTGTATTTTATTAGTTCTGCATATTTTTAATATGAAAACACAGGTTATGGGAAGCATAATTTTTTTCCTTTAATGATTATTTTATTAAAGGTGTTTTTCCTGCTCAATTTGACTAAAATGATAAATATGAAACTTTTTAACTTAAAAATTAAATTAAATTAAACTAAACGGCATCTTTTCTTCACAACAGTGCCTCAGTTTGTAAAAATAAAAAGTAGCAAAAATAACTAGAAATGCACGTACAATGGAAACAACCAATATCATTTGTAAATGCAAAAGTGCGTTTGCAAGTCCAAATTGTTTTACATTAATGAAAGCTCCTAAAATGCAAAACTTTGCCCAGAGATTACATATTGGCCCTTTTCTCTAAAACAAGAAAATCTATTTAAATGCACAGTCATGGTATTAAACTAATAAAAAATAAAAACAACTTGGCATATCAAATATGTAATCATGTTTTGGAACACCTCATAATTAGACAGTGTTGTTATTATTACTGCTGTTGCAATTACAATATTTGTAACTCTAGCGGTGTAAAAGTGTTCCAAGATAAGCAAACAGAAAGGTCTTTTATTATAAGATCCTGTCATGTCACTTGTTTAACACTTGACCTGCTGACTCTCACATGCATAAATCATGAATGAATAAACATGAGGATTCATAATACGGTCGGCATGTGTGTTTATCCTTTGCCAAGTCAAGGTATTAATGAAATTAACCGAATTTAATTAAATATCATGGCATGTAAATTAGATTTCAGACACTGGCAAATTAGGACAGTCCAGGTTTGTGTTGTACATTATATTAGTATTATTCTTTAACAAAAATTAATCAATCATAAAAATTGGTAATTTAATGGGATTAAAATATGCTGTACAGTGGTTTTCCCAAGTTAACATGTATCTCCACTGAAGAACAAACTTGTAAAAACCTCTTTACCTGGATTCTCTGAAAGCTATAAAATATTAATCATCCCAAAGATGGCTCTTAAATTAGGGTAAACTCCTGAGAGAAGGGGATCAGTCATTAAAACAACATCATTAGGATGTCAGCAGAGCCCCAAGGAGAGACCGGGCCCGACTGTTGATCATTTCTGCTATATTTAATGAACAGTCAACGATACATAACTTCAATATTGGCAAAACATAATAATGAGGCAATTTCACGCAAAATGTGTGCAACCCCCCTGTTTTGTCACACTTTGATAATACACTTGATTGCTTAATCAAGCAACTTTGTGTAAACAAACAGTCTTGGGATTTCGGGGTTGGCACATTTGTTCAGTCACTTCAGGTACTTTTTTTTTTTTTTCCATTTACACACTATGACTAAAAATGATACTTTTACAGTTGATTAACACTGATTTTGCGCTTCTGATTCAGCTCAGGCTCGTGACAGAAAGGGGAGAATCACTAATGCATCACTGACGAAACATATATACAAAGTCTCAACAATACCGGCATGAAAGTGTCTATAAGAGGCCACACAGGAAACACTCACATTCATTTTTCATTCAAATCTCTGGTCAAGTGCCTGAAGCACATTATAATTTGGCTGCAAATATTAAACTTCCTCCTAAACTTTTTTTTCTCCTGAAGTATGCCTTTACAGTTATGATGTAAGACTACAGCTCTACATAGCATTAAATAGTCTTTAATGGGCCGTGGCTAACTCCAGCGGTGTAAATTTCTCATAAAGTGACACTTTTATACCTTATTTAAGGAGGAGTAGCCTGTCTTGTGCAATCCTTTCCAAAACAAGGTCCAAAAACAACATCAGCGGGTCCATATTTCATGCCCAGCAACTCAGAGGGAAGAAAAAAAAAGATCTTTTTTGAATTACAAAGATGGATTAGAGCCACCTGAGAGGAATTTGGTGTGTGTCCGTTGACTAATATATTTCAAAAGTTCAGCTGTATCTAAAACATATTTCATTACATACCCAGAGAATGATTTGAACAGGTGTATCCGGCAACCCTTTGAGACTAAGGCTAATTTGAGTAAAATTGATGAGAAATTAATTTAAGATGTTCATTTAACCTTAAAGGGGAAGTGTGTACTTTAAAATACTTTTTTCCTATCTAAGTGTAATGTGCAGAGACTATAAAATTATATATTAAAAAAGCTATTTTGCTGAGTGTGTTGTCACATCTATGTCATCATCAAACAGCATCCCAAACTTTTTAACTTCTCTTGTTACATTTTTAAATTAAACCAACTCAAAATGGAAAATGATGAAGTAAAATGGCCACAATATAATTAAATAATTCCAGATTTTTCGTTCTAAAAATAAAAAAAAAGGTTGTTTTTCTTTGGAATTCCATGCATTGATAAATCATTAAACATGACAAAAGAATTAAGTTACATTTTATTTATGAAGCAAACTGCATTAGAAATCAAATGAGATCCTAAATAAATTAAATTATGCATAAACACACATATAAATAGACTAAAATAATACTACTATATTAAACTACTTTGTATATTTATTAAAAAAAAATAATAATAATTTTTAAGAATATTTCTTCGTAAACAGCAGGATCTGCACTTCACAATGATTTGTATATATATTTTTTTAGTATATATTTTTTAATTGCACAAAAGCAGATGCATCAGAACATTCATCAGAAGTTGACTGTGAAATAAAAACAATGCACTGATTTTGAAGGTCGGGCTTTAGCTTTCTACACAATATGCAGCAAATTGCATAAAAATAATCTTGAGTGAGCAAATAACGGAATATTTAAATTTAGGTGAAGGATGATGTCGACATTAAGAAAATAGCTTCCGTTTCCTCCACAATGAATCAAAATACAAGCATCAAGCTCCATAATGCCAAAACGAAGCCATGAAACATGTGCAGTTATTTATGATGCAGCCATGCCAGGCCGACAATAAACATGTCTAGCTCGTGTCAGGCCTGCGGAGTGATAAACAGAATTAAGCCATAACACTCCTAGTAACGTAACCCATTTACTTCTCGTACATCCAGTCAAGTGTGAAAAATAATAAGTGACCAGAAGATGACCCACTTCTCAGTCTCACAGTGGACAGAACCGCTGCTGCCTAATAAAACCACACACAGATCAAATGCAATGGAGTGGCATGACACACGTATCTCTGTCTGTGGCCTATTACCTGCGAGTCAGCACTTGTGTTTGTGTAATCGGCTTCAGGGAGAGTCGTGGATAACCTTTGAAGGGAGATCTGTACAGGAGAGAAAGGACACATGCTGTAAACACTGTTTTAATAAGTTAACTAGAACATTGAAACACTCTTCACACTCTTAAATTGTGCAGATAATATTAAAAGAAATTATATTTTCATCCATATCTTAAATAAAATGAATGAATCATACCGTCAAACATAACAAAATAATGCATAATTCTTTCAATTTTGAACACAAAGGCAAAGAATATCAAGATGCAAAACTGATATGCCAGTCAATAAATAAAAACATTGAAATATTATTGTGCTAATTTATATTTTATTAATTATAAACAATACAATAATAAAATATGTTAAATACATTTTTATAAATTAATAATAAAAATATTAATATTTATATAATATTATATTCTAAACAATTATATTATGATTTATGATTATGATTATATAAATTGTATATTATAATACTACAAACTGTTTTACTATAAACATAATATTATGCATTATTAGTAGCAGTAGCGGTAGTATGCAATTTTTATACGAATTAACAAATCAATCAATCTGATGACAAACAAATGGCAAAATAACAATGATAATCAATTACTTTTTGAGAGAATTATTTTCCAAATTTTTAATTCTGCTAAAACTAGCCTTTATAAAAAAATATCGTGTGACCTTTTTGAAGCTTAAATGTTGCAGATAAGAGAATTAAAGTCAGAAATAGCAGTGAAATTATTCATCTTTACCGTTATTGACGATGAGTTATGTCATATATGCCGAGTTTAACTATTCCTATTATGGAACACGAGTGAAACATGGAACGCAAAGGCCACAAGATGTTTGTCTGACACCGAAAGAAAGTCTCATCAAGCCTCCTCTACCTCCATTACAGATTATCATAAATGTTCCACATTCACCTTTACCGTGGTGGAGATATTAAATCAAAGCAGACTTTCCCTGTTCCTCTCAAGTCAGCATTGATTAAAGATCTTCCGATAAAGGGTAGGCAAATGTCAGCTTAGAAGTAATTGAAAGAATGTCTAGAGTTCTGATGTGCTGACCTAGGAGTACAACAGAAAGCTTTTCTTGTGCGGATGGAGATGCTGTATAAGGGTGAGGGGAAGCTCTGTGTAGACCAGTGAACTGCTATTACACTCATTAACATATAAACACATAGATAAAAGCAATTATCACTTCATATATTAGTTTTTCACAGAATGTCACCTATTGTGGGTGGTGGAATGGCTCAAAATGGCACTTTTGTGCTACAGATGAATGATAAATAAAAAGTAATCCATTAATAATTGGAAAATAAAAAGGAATGACGAGGCAAAATAATGTTTTAATGGTGTTTTTTGTTGAGTAGTTCATTCACTTCATATGGTTTAACCATGCAAAACATCTGCTCATTATTGGGTGCTTTAATATTAGATTGTTATAGTATGTAATGAACTGGTGAATCAATGAAACTGTCTCAAAAGAGGAAAATTCCCTGTTTGCATGAAGCTATGGATTACAGGTAAAAATCAGTTTCTTGCACAGATTAATAATTTTGCTTCAATGTATTTTCAGGAGTACCCCCTATATACCTATTCAAATGTTAGTTTTGTTTTTAGTTAGTTTTACTTTTATTAATCACTAAAACTATGGTTTTAGCCAAAAATCTTCTTTACTGTTATACTGAGGGGAGGAAAGTTACCTACTGTACAGTACATCTCAGATGGCCGAGGGTGAGCAAATTTACTGTATACTGCAAAAAAAAAAAAGTTTGAAGATTATTTTTCTTAGAAAAACAAGACTTTATAAAGTAAATAGTAAATGCAAGATATAAAATAGTAAATGCATCTTGATTCAAGAATGTTTAGATATTTACACTAGAAATACAAGAAAAAAAGAGGTATAAAATAACCCTAAAAAATATGAAAAAATGTCTGACCAAGCCATCATTAACCTCTGCTGTTGAACTGCCGTGATGTATCTGTACTGCATGGTGGGAAATCCAGACATCAGTGATGCAGATTATCCTGAACAGTCTCACACAAGCACACTCCGGTTTATACCCCAGGTGGTTGGGTGAGCAGCCCTGATCAATAGTCTTTTCCATATTTTTTGGAGTAAAAAAGGCACTCGACTCAAGGTAACAGACATGCGATTGAGCTCTACGATTGAAGTTCCATCTGCTTGCCTGACACACAGATTTGTTTGAATTCTCACAATTATGAGTGGCCTGTGAAGTGAGCAGCGTCCGTTTGTAGTGCCGTCTTTGAGAGGCAAACCTGCCGTATTAAGGACACTATGAAGGTGGGGTAGAGTAATGTCTTCTCTCTAGAGGAGGTCTTCTTTTTCAAAATCATCCCTTTCTTTCGAATACCTTGACACATAACAAAGTCTGCTTCCCACCAACCCCCCGAAAAAGGTAGAGAGAGCGGTAAAGGGTAAACTTGGTAAAGTTTTTTTTTCCTCAAAGTCATTTAGGTGTCACTTCTACAACATCAGTTTCATGCATATTTCATCATGTTCCTCACCAGCTCTGCAGAGTAAAACTACCGGGCTGAAGTCTTACAGTGTTACGGCGAACACGGTGAGGACCGTCGGTGTGTATATATTGGATTTTGTGACTTGCTCGTTTCCTCACGAGAGAAATAACGCAGCCACAAACGCGTCTCTGTGCCGAGCTGCACTTGTGCTTGTCAGGAACTCTATCAAGTTCATTGGTGTTATAGATTCACGGGCGAATCAATACGTCTTTGCACAACAGAGAGTGAGAGAGAGTACAAGCAGGAACAATTGAGACAAAATAAACATTTATGTTTGAAAATGTGCACATGCATGCAAGATTTTTATTCAGTTGAGTTGTCAACAGCACTTAGGCCAATGCAAAGTGATGCCCTCTCAAGAACCAGATGAAATATGGAGCGACTCAACATGGGACTTTTTTAGCGTGTTTGGTCAGCACAACACAGACTTATTAGCTTTATCCTAAATAGGTTAAGAACTTATAAATTTCTAATTAATCTGTTCTTTGAGCATTGCGCTGCAGGGATGGAAATCATAAGGAACGTATCAATTCTAGTTCTGATTCCTTTACAAATACATAAACAATTGTTTTAAAAAGGAAGTATCAATCCAAAAGTAATATTTTTCATATGCATGCATGTGTGGTTATTTTTTTATGTAGCTGTCGTTTATTACAGCAAAATTCTATCAGGAATAACTATTATAGAAATGGATTCATGAACACTTCATATACAATAAAGAGAAGAAATGTTTGAACTACATACTGTATCTGCATAGTAACATTAACTTTTAAGAAGTAACCATATGTAACCATTTAAGAAGTACATATGAATAACTAGTGAAACCGACTAAACTGATATGTCTCACAAACATCAAGTAAGAGCTTCCAGAAAATTTAAAGTCAGGGACGACAAAAGTATCGACTTGAAGTAACTGATTCCGTGAGTGACTCAGTAGAATGATTCAAATTGATAACTTGATAAGTTCAAGACTGACTCATTGAAAATAATTTGCTAATAAGAGTCAATCATGCAATCATGAGTCAAACTATACTGGTTGCGTTGAAAGTTTGTTCTTAAATGCAAACACCACACATTATAATTTTGAGGCAACCAGTATTCTCTCTTCAAATTGAATTCAGATTGCAAGCTCACAACTCCACTGAAGTATTATTTTGTTTGCCATAGATAATCAGACCTAAACAGCCATTACACTGGCCTACTGAGCTACCATTAGAAAGCACATGATTGACGCATAACATGATCAATCATTGTGTCTTTAGAGGATGGACGGATGGATGGATAGAGATGTGGCAGTCCAACCTGATCTTACAACAATTTGTGCATATTTTACGAGGTGGCTAATTCATATGACCTCCCGATTCAAAGGATTGCTTTTAAATCGTACGTATTTTTTCGTATGAAAAATTGTACGACTGACCTAAGCCTAACCCTGCCACTAAACCTACCCTTCACAGGGTTTTAGACAAATTGTTCAAAATCATACGAGTGAGGTCGTACGAATTAGGGACCTGGTACGAACACGTACGAATTGGTAGTGAGACTGTGTTGGGCAGTCACTTGCACATAAAACATCTTGTAAAAAAAAAGATGCATAGAAACTTTCACATCTTTCAAAGAAAATCATCTGCTCATGCTTGTTTAGTTAATATCTCACTATAGTGATTTTAAATATGTTATGAAACTGTCTTTATCTGCCCAGAGAATGTATATATATGAAATATATACTATAGACTTCTATAGTATTTTATTTCCTACTATGGAAGTCAATGGTGACCAAAACAGCCTGCTTACAAAGTTTTTTTCAAAATATCTTTCCTTGTGTTCATACAGGTTTGGAACTACTTAAGAGTGAGTAAATGAGGACAAAATTTTCCTTTTCGGGTCAACTTTTTTACCTTTAAGGACCCTAACCAAAATACTGGTTACATGGTATTCTTTTATATATAACAAAAAGGGAACCAGTTCTCTGGTGTGCACATATAAGTATCTCCAAAAGACCTATCATCTAGAAGTCATAAGGGTTTCTGTTTTCCTTCCCTCTTTCCTTCTCTGCATCTTTCTGACACAGCACATCACCTGTCACCATGCACAGATCCTGTTTGTTTAGTTGCTTTCTTCGCAACTCCAGGAGGATTTTTTTCTTCCTAACACGTAAAACGCACCTATAGTTGCTCTGTTTTCTGTTTTTTCAGACTTTTCACTTCCCAGAATCCTCTTGTGTCTCTTCTTGCATCCAACTCAATCAATACCTCACACTATGCCTGGGGCGCCATTCTGCAAAATACTACATCCAATTTACACACAGAAATAAGCAACTTTCCAGCGGGTAGTACATAATCACACAAAACAAAAACAGCCAAGACACACCGGCCACAGATTCTAAAGATGCCGCTGACCTCCATTTACATGGGAAAATCACACCTCAGCCTCTGTGCGGCTGGTGCCGGAGCCGCCCGCTCTCGTTTGGATAAAAGAGGCTGTTTTGGGTGTTGAGTCACACCTCGAAATGTTGCTCGGATGTGTTTGTGTCACGGTGGCGGAGCGGCTCGCTAGCGTGAACGTCGTCTTTATCCGCCGTGTTCTCTGAGGACCGTACCTGAGCCCCTCGCTGAGAGCAGAGCGCGCTCGCTTTATCATCTCATACACACGCCTGCACACACACATATATAGATGCATGTGCTTGTGTTAGGAGCTTGTTCAAAATAGGTAAACAGAAAAGAAAGGCGGTTTAAACAACAAGAAGTTCCATTCATGAAAACAAAAACTGGAAAAAGATGCAAAACTAAGCCAAATTAATGAGTCACTCTCTTTAGAAACCAACATTATTTCATCGGAATGACTATACATGTTACAAACTTTGCATTGTAAGAAAAATGCACGGTGAAAATGTTGTTAACAGTAAGGTCCCTTGCTAATTTTACACTAAAAATTCTCTTGAACATACAATATTTGGAATTGAACAAGTAGTCATCTTAGAATTTACTGCGTAAAAACTTAATTGACATCTGTGATGTTTTATATTTGATGTTTTCGAATGGAATAATTGTTTGTATATGAGGGTTTCATGTTACATCTTATGTAGTTAAATTAATGTTTATTGCATTATTTTAGTATCTTCTGTGTAATGATGGTGCTTTGTGTTTGAGTGTATCTGGAGCCTGTACAAAAAAAATTAGTTTTTGTCTTGTTTTCCAGTTCAAGAAGCAAATCTTCAATCTAGATACATTCACTTGAGAGGCGATATTAAGACAATTAGTTTTTGCTTTCTGAAAAATGCATCAAAATGAAGTCTTTTGCTTAAAGCAAGGAAAAATATCTGTCAGTGGGTTGAGCAAATAAACATGATTATTATTAACAGATCCTTTTTCTTTTCTTGTTTTAAGCAAAAACTTTATTTTAATTAGTTTTTTTTAAAGAAAAAAAGACTTAATATTTCAAGTCATTTGGCTTCAAGTAGATCTTAATTTATGACTGTTTAAATATTTATACTGGAAAACAAGAGAAAGAGCAATATTTTAGGCAGTGCAGTAATTTGGTATAGTAATATTATTTCACATAACATGTTATGTTGCTTTTTACTGTAAATTTAATTCCTATATTTAAAATGATTCTACAGTAAACTTCTGGCAACGACAGCTGCAGTTTTTTATTTCTTTACACTGAGTTTATTCACACCCACAGTGTTGTTTCAAATCGCCTCATGCAGCTATTGGACGGATTGTGCAAGACTGTCAAATTGTGAATAACAATAATTTATTTGTGTGCGTGTGTGACAAAGAAGAATGAATGGTCACCCTAAAATGCATTATTTATGGACCCCACGTGTCAGACCAGACTGGTGAACTTGAACCGCCCCGTTTCTTCCCCTTAAATTGGTGAGATTTCATTTAGGACACTGCAAATGTGATGCGTTTCCCCGCCAAAAACTCACAAAGACACGCACCACGCATTTGATTTACATTACAGGCCCTCTTACTGCAATAGAATAAGCCGTCAAATGCAATGTAAGCCAATAAAACGGAATGGCGGCCGAATAAAACGCATAAAAGTGCACCTCGAAACCCTGTGAAATAAAGTTAGCATGGGCTTGACAACACAATGGTTCTCTCCTTGTGTGTACACATGTACCTCCTCTTGTCTCACCTCATGTCTGTGTCTAAATTTTCTTTGCATTGTGTTTACTGTATATGCCAATAGTGTAATATTAAACAAAACCAGTGTGTCCGGTGTCAGAATGATAGATTACGGCAGCCAGGCAAGGTCACCCCAGAGGGCCAAGGAGCCCTGTCTCACTCTTGCAGTTAACACTATATCCGTATTGTATGAGTGTCACGAGCAATCCAATGATTTATTGCTTGGAAGGGTCTGCTCAATTTTTTTCCCCCTCTCTCTCTGCCTCTCTTTTTCTTGCCTCACCAAATTGCACATTTTCTGGAGAAGGAGGCAAAAATATCCCAGCACATAGATTAGCCTGATCTTCTGCTTTGTTTGGATGGATTCGCCGTGTTGGGAGGAAAATTTCGGCATGCTGATGTGTCTGGGCCGTTGTTAACAGTTTTTCATAGCTGATGTTTGCCAATGAGGAATCATTTGTATGGCAAAGAGGACGACCGCGTTCCTGAGTGAATTTCAGGAAACCTGTCAACAACGTGCCTGAGTCATATTTCCCTCCACAATCAAGCAAAATAAATAGGAAATTATATTTTTATTTATATATTTATTTTTGTAGATTTATACATATAGAAAAATATATATTTTTATTAGTGCTGTCAAATGATAAATCCAAAATAAAAGTTTTTCTTTACGTAATATATGTGTTGATGCTGTGTTTATTTATTATGTTTATTTTAAACACCA
>JAUYWG010000740.1:0-11999 GCA_034779775.1 Enteromius afrohamiltoni | reverse complement strand
CTTCATTCTGTGTGATTTAGAAGCTTGTTTCCTCATGGAGACCTAACTAATGTCCCACAAGATCAACATTTACTGATGTTCCTACCTTTGTGGAGACAATTGGTCCCTATAAATACCAGGTGCACACACACACACACACACACAGTGTCTGCAGCAGATCTGATTGTGTGATGCCGGTCTAGTTTCTGAGGACGGTTTGAAGAAACGAGTCGACATGAGTCTAATTATCATGTTGATTTTATTGACTTCTGATTTACTCTTTTCTTGTTGTCTTTTTTGCGTCTTCTTGACTCAAGAAGTCTATGTGTGTTTTATTAACAGATGTTCTTATATTCATGTACGTATCTTTTCATGTATTTATATATAGTCATGTATCATTAATACGTTTAGAATGACATACAAATCGCGGCCGGCTTCGGGATCGTGTTCTGTTCCCGGGCTTCACAGCGGCCATGAAGATTCACAGTATTTATGCGCAACAGAAACGAAACGAAGATGAAGAAAAGAGATTTCAAGAGCTCTCAGTCCGAACGCTGTCGCTTCGCGGTTGAAAACGCGTTAGTTTACAGAAGATAAGAAAATCATGCATTTCACGTTTCTTTTTTGGAACTGGGAACATGTAAACTCGTGATCATCTCTCATACAGGCGTGGTGCGGCGATTCGCGTCTTTGGAGTCTTTCTGGACGCAGTTGTGCACCTGAAGAAAGTCCTGCTCTCTCTCGGAGTTGTACATCGGCGGCGTGCCGTGAGGAGTCTTCAGCGCGTACATGGAGATATCGGTGGAGGGCAGCGCGGCGAAGGCCTTCAGACCCACGGGCGAAGCGTCGCGCGAGTGCGACGGCTCGGTGGAGCGGCTGGAGGAGCGTGAGCGGCGCCGGTAACGGAAACGGTAGCTGGGGATTCTGCTGATGGCGGAGCCCTGGAGATAGTCTCCTCCGGAACCGGTCTGAGCGCGAGCTGCGCGTAACTCCCGGTGTCGGTCGATGAACATGTGAACGGCCAGAACGCCCACCATCTCCGCCATGATGAAGGACAGCGCGCCGAAGTAGAAGCTCCAGCCGTACGAGTAGCTGTTCTTCTTCGAGTCGCTCTTGGACGGGTCGCCCGAGTTGGCTGATATGTAAACGATTATCCCGATGATGTTACTCAGACCTGAGGATGGACACACACAGAGCATCAATCACACACTGTAAAAATTTTATAAATTACGGTAAAAAAAGGTACAATAATTTTACTGTAAAAAATACAGAATACATTTTTATTTAAAAAATAGTTCACCCAAAAAATTTAAATTATGTCCTAAACGCACCCCCAAGCCATTCAAGTGGATGGTGACCTGTCCGACATGTCCTCTGAAGCAGATCAATTGGATTTTGTAAGAAATATATTTATATTTTTAGAATTATAAGGTAAATAACTGACTTACAGTTGTTATCCGCAAGAGCGTGGGACAACGTATGATGTAAGTCAGAGGTCAGCCAAGAACAACCGTAAGTCAGTTGTGATTTTAAAAATAGAAATATCTTTGTAAGGTTAGTTTTTACAATGCAGTATATCAGATGCAGATATATCTGTTTATGATGTCTGGTTTGTTAGGATAGTACAATACCTGTCTGAGAGACAACTATTAGAAAATCTGAATCTGGGGGAAAATCAAGTTAAGTTACAGTGCATATTACTAATCAGAAATGAAGTTTTGATATATTTATGGTTGGAAATGTACAAAATATCTTCATGGAACATGATCAGAAAGTCATTTACAGAGATAGATACAGTGTAAACAGAAATGTTTCACGGACGATCACTGTGTGTGGTCTTGAGGAAATGAGTGTGAGTCTGGAGAAGCGCTCACCTGCAGATACGAAGAAGATTCCAGCGCTGAGGATGATGTTGTGTCGAGTCTTGTAGAACTCGCTGGCGGCGACACACAGACCGCCCATGAACAGCAGGATCACACTGAGGATGGGGAAAATACTGGAGGCCCGGACCGCTCCTGAACACACACACACACACACACACACACACACACATGAGAAGCACATCACAGGACCTGGCCTCCACTCTCCAGCAGCCAATCAGATTAGAGCTTGATGTGATCGCTCAGGTTTTTGAGTCCTCGAGAGATCAGGTGATCAGGGTTTCTCTCATTAACTAAAATGATTTAAACATTTTTTCTTTTTTAGCTGCTTACACACATTTTTACAGCTTGACACAAATCCAAGAATTCCACAAAGCACACAAAATCTCTTCTGTCATGAGCTCAGGAAGTAATCGGCAGAGAGACGCTGATTGACAGTAAACTTCAGGAGTGTGTAGATGTGTGTTTATTGGTTGGTGTTCAGTACATGTGTGTTTTAAAAAAGAAATCAAGGCACTTCCTGTTAGATTTCTGTGTTTCTGTTGTTTGAGAGTCTGCTTTAGAAACTGTGTGTGTGTGAGCAGATGATAAAAACTGTAATTGAAATATATGGCTAAAATCCTAAAAGTAAAAAATGTTACCGTGACAACTATTTAAATAAAAGCAATAACAAAACGAATGTAAAACTAATACAACATTAATGACTTATTAAAGTGTATAATGTATTAATATGTATATAATGTAATGTAATGTGTATTATATCTTGTCATAAATAATTATAACTAAATGAAGAATGCATGCTGTAGCAATGAACTGATGTGTTATGATGTCTTACATGAATACAGCGTGTTATGATTTATCAACTCAGACTGCTTTTAGAGTGTATTATGCATGAAGGCTTTAATTATTTGGTTTTATATTAGGTTTACATCTAAAACAAGTACAATGTACATATTGTATTACACCATACGGGTAAGATTAGGACAGGATTGGTAGTACGGGTAGGTTAAGGTGTAAGGAATATGTTATGTACACAACAGGTGTATTGTACCGAATGATTAATGTTAATGTAAGTACACATTCGTTAATGCCACCTCATAGAAAGTGGGACCGGATAGCTCAAAGCAAAGAAAAATAACCTGGAACCCACTAACACTGCATGAAGTGCTACATCACATTACTAAACATGGCACAAATTAACAAGAAAACTACAAATATAATAATAAAAGCTAATTCAAATGTAAAAGAAGCTATGATGTTTTATAAATAAACACTGATTATGATCTAAACACATAACAGACAGACTCCAGCCTTCGGAAACTACAGTTAAAAACATGACATTATATTACTGTAGTACTATAGAAATAGCACACACACACACACACACACACTTCATCACTGACGGACACACATTCTCTGCTCAGTGTTTCTGTGTCTGTTAATCTCTCTCTGTTTCTGATCAATAATAATGCTTGTTCTCAGCCCAGCTCCTTCACCATCATCACACCGCTCTGGGCCACGGGACTCTGACCTCTAATCAAGAATTATGACATCACACAGCATGAAGTCATCACTTCCTGTCAGTCACATGACATCACTCCGAACCCATCGATCCGTCTGGACTGAGCTTGAGTTCAGAAGACAGCATCTTTGTTTTACTCTGAAGCTGTGAACGCAGCCTCTCTGTCTCTGATGAGGAGGAGAGGATGAAGAGCACAGGGCATCTCAGAGTTCTGACCCATATAAACTGCAGTGAAATATTTATAGAAATAAGTGACCTAATTAAAGACTTTAAAGAGCAGCAGCAGCTCTGAGCAGCAAACCATCATCCTCTCTCTCTCTCTCACACACACACACACACACACACACACACACACGTTTGACTTACGCAGGAAATACTCTGATGCATCGGCTTCATAGTCGGCGTCTTCAGGAAAGTGATCGATGTGTTTACACATGCCTTTAAAATTACCTGAGAGAGAGAGAGAGAGAGAGAGAGAGAGACATTAGTGAAGCAGTCTCAGTCAAGAACTAAACCACCCACAATCCTCAGATCCACCAATCAGAGAAGATGCTGTTACCATGGAAACACAAATCATGGCAAAAATGCTTAACAGTGACCTCATGAAGCGCTCTGAATGATGTCATCAAAAAACCACAGCGCAGCACTGATGATGATCAGAAGTGTGTGTGGAGCAGTACATCAGTGTATGATGATGATTTCTGAAGATCATGTGACTCTGAAGACTGCTGAGCATCACAGAAACACACTTTAACACAGATTATCATGAGGAAAACAGCTCTCTTACATCGGAATATTATTTTAAAACGTAAACATTTTGGATCAAATACGCGTAGCCTTGGTGAGCAGAAGAGACACTACAAACAAATCCAGATTTCTTCAATAATCTAAAATATATTTGATAAGGTAATATACTGTATTATATTATATTCAAAGAATATTGGTTTCCAAAAGGAAAGGCAGTCCAGGGTTCTGTTCTTCGAAGCTCATCCAGGACTTGCTGTCATAGCAACAGGTCCGTAAGCGTAAACCTGCTCGGGTAAACAGGGTTTAGGCTGCGCTCCTGGCGGGTTATGATTGGTTGAAATGGCGAGGCCACACCTGATTGGTTAATGAGCACGGCTGACACGGACGTGGGAAAAGAAAAGTATCTTGCAAGTAAGTGTAGAAAATGATTACAATGATTCACACACAACATAAAATATAAATAAAATATAATGTCAAGGAAAAAACGTAGCATGTGCAGCACTAACGCATTTCATTTGTTAGCTACTCTCCCTCTCTCCTGGCGTTTACTGTGTTTCCCGGAGTCTTTATTCAAGTTTGACATTAACGACTGCATTTTAGTGACACACACAAAAAAAAAGAATCCAAAACTACGAGCCTAAAATATTTAGAGAGTAACATCTTTAAAGATAAAGAGCGCTCGGAGATATCCTCTGCTTTTAAAATCACTTTTATCACCAAATACAAACAATATGGATATTAAACATGACATATATAATATAGCCTGGCGTATAGCTGAAACGGCTTTAGATTAAGCTGCAATGTAAATCAATAATTCTCCAGATTACAGCGAGACTTCATTATGAATGATATTGTAGTCTTATACTCTATATAGTATATTTATATTCTCCTGCCTTCTGATGCTCCTTCACTTCTATATCCTGCTGTACTCTTCACACTAAGAGGAAAAACACATTCATTTGAAAGATGAGCTGTTTTATATCAAAAGCACCAACGCAGAACGTTATTGTGATCGCTGCGTGTCTAATGAATATATATATATGTATGTATATAATACAGCGGTCTGATCATTGAAGAGCTCATGACTGTAAGACACAATAGAGAACTGAAGCAGACTTTGTTTAAAAGGCACTAAAGGGACTAATCTTACTGCTTATCGCTCTATAACCAATCAGATGGAAGACATGAAAGATTATTTCCAAGCATATGTCCCCGCGAGTATTACACTCGATCTTCTGCTGATAATCCCACAGAAATGTCTTTGAGGTGAATTAAAAAAACACTCAGAGAGCCAAATGAATGTGGACTGAGCTGATGTTAACAGATGCTCCTGTTCAGTCTTTTAATAAACATCATATTCTTCATATCAAGTTCTTAGGTCTCATCCCAGTAACATGAAGAGGACACACCAATATTCAAACATGCCTAAATTGATTGAATCTAGTTGTTCTGCTTCTGGTGGCACTAAACGCCGTCGCAGTAGTTCTCCACAGCCCTCTAAAAACAAAAAACATCAGCTCGCTCTTTTGACATTTCTTCAGCCAATCGAAGGGGCTGTGATCAGTGCTTCTACTATCAATGCATGTCGCCTTTTAAACCTCTGACCTCTGACCCCCGTCACATGATCTCTCTTCCCTGTAGGATGCCTGTGCTTCTCTCTCTCTTCTGCTGCTGCACGCATGTATGTTGCATAACTGCGTTACATAATTCACTGTTCTCCACACGTGAGTGTGTCAGTGATTAGGAGCGCGTCAAACGGGATCGATCTCTGAGATCACACACACCCTGGCCCTGTGTTTTACGCTGAGGACTGTCATCACCTTTCAGCGGGTGTGAAATGTGCTCAGCGGAAGCATCTCAATACTCATCCGTCCGTCCGTCTACAGCAGCTCTCACTCTAATCATCTCAGACACACCTCTTATAAACTAACCGTCTCACGCTAACAGCTGGAAACACACACACTCACACACACATTGGTCTCTAGTATCTGGAGTGTTTATCTCGGACACATGTGGACAGGCTCATTATAATCAGATTCTCAGTTTTTACAGAGCAGATCAGAAGATCAGATCACACAAGCGTCTGATGTCTGAATGAATTATTTACATGTGCAGCAACATTCTACTAAGACCGCAGCTGATTGATGAAATCAGTGATGAAAACCTCAGGTCATATCATCTTACAGCCGTCCTCAGGACACAGACTGAGCTGCTGCAGGAATATTATTACAATATTACAGATTTTTTGGTGAACAACTGTCTAATGCATGCCTTTCGTTCACCCCCCCCCTCTTAAACTCCGCCCCTGCAAGCTCACGCTGACCTGAGAGCCACGCCCACATCTCAAAAGCTCCAAGTCCCGCCCTGTACATCAGCTGTGTTCTGGGTGATGTTCGGCTGAATTGCTCCAAATCATAATAATAAACTGATTTTTGATTATTATTAATGTAGAGAATGATATTTTTGTGAAAATCATGATACATTTGATTTTTTTTTTCAGATTTAAAGAAAGTTTAAAAGAACAGCCTTTATTTGACACAGAACTCTTTTGCAGCATTTTACTGACCCCAAACGTTATTATGACCTGCACAAGAACAATACTCTTCTATTATTAGATGTAATTTAAGTACCGCTTCAGGTCACATTATGGACTATAACTTACATACACAAACACTTCTGACATTAATCAATACAGTTCACCCAGATGATATCAGTCTAATCAACAACACATAAAACCTAACATATCAGATGAACATTAGATAGAATCAGATCAAAGTTACCGATGAACTCAAAGACAGAAGCATCACCATGCAGAGCCACGTTATGTGTCATAATCAGACGCTACTAAACAGGTTCATTTTATGTCAAAGATCATTAGGATATGAAGTAAAGATCATGTCCCATGGAGATATTTAGTATATTTCCTACTGCAAATATATCAAGAACTTCATTTGGACAACTTTAAAGACGATTTTCTCAATATTTAGTTGTTTTTGATATAAATTCAATAAAATTGACCAATAAAATAAAATGGACTCTTATGACTGTGTTTGTGTTCCAGGGTCACATGTGTGTGTTTGATGGGTCTGATTCAAGTTTCATCCATCTATCCATACAGAGTAACCATCACTATCACTTTATGCTGACATAAAAGATAACATCCTGATGCTCCGGGAAGGTCACAGAGGTCACAGGTGACCGCTGTCTGGACGGTGACATAACAGGCCATTGATCCAGCCTCCAGAGGAGTGCCACACAAATAGCCACAACACAACACGGAAATGAAAAGCTGCACTTAATTACAGATGGACGGCATCCTGCGTGTGACACGAGGTTCGTGTTAGGACAGACTTCACTAAAACTACTAAAAGAAAGAGAATCCTGAAACACAGCTGATGGATCTGTTATTAGCGGCGTGCAAATAAAGCCCTGAATTATTCAAGGCATCGTTTCCGCTGGATCAGTTTAGCACATGAACTAAAGTGTTATTTAGACTGTTGTTCGGATGATGCTCAGTTACCAAACCCCTTGGTTAAACCAGTCCCTCGGACTAATCGTTCTGAGGATACGCGATACGCTCAGTATCAGCTGCAGTTAACTACACAGACTCATCGTAATCCTAATCAGTCTCAAAGACTTTAGTTAATATGTGTTTCTGCATCAGTGCCGTAGTAATGGATGTGAATGGGTGCCGTCAGAATGAGAGTAACATCGGAATAATCCACAGCACTCCAGTCCATCAGTGAACATCTGGAGAAGACAAAAGATCAAACTAATCCAGCGTTAAGATGATTTTAACTCAAATATGAGTCCGTTCTCCAAAGTGAAGAAGTGTTCTGGTCTGAATCAGGAGAGAGATCTGCTCAGATCAGGCAGCGTTTAAAACAGCTCTAGTATGTGTTGAATTTTAATGTGAGAGACGACAGGAGATATATATTTTTATATTTGAGTAACATCTTAACGCTGGATTAGTTTGATCTTCTGTCTTCTCCAGATGTTACCTGATGGACTGCTATGGAGTATTATATTGGCACCCATTCACTTCCGTTGCAGAGACACATTTCTCCAGATGTGATGAAGAAACACACTCCTCCTGAACTCAGATGGACTGAAGGTGAGCACATTTTCTGCAGATGTTTATTCATTGAGCCTTTAATATAATCTCGCATGAGTTTGGTCTATAGAAAAATAAAATCGATTTGATCCGGTCGGCGTCAGACCCTTACCAAAGCAAGCACTGGATCAGACCTGAACAAAACTAAATCAGAACTCCTGCAGCTGTCAGTCACACTGAGGTCAAACGCGCAGCGCTTGATTGTATGTGGACTACAGAATGCATGCAAAGAATGTGGAAGAGTCTGAATGCTGAGAAAGACAACAAAAGCATCACAAATGTACTCCGTAGGACTTGTGCGCTTCACCCTCTATAACAAGAGTCACAGAAGAGCTGTGTGTCCCTGGAGCACAAAACCGGTCTTGAGTACGAGTTTATCTGTAGCTATATCCAACAATGCACTGCATGGGTCAACATTTACTGCTTTTATGCCAAAAATCAGCAGGATATTTAGTAAAGGTCATGTTCCATAAAGATATATCGAAAATTTCTTAACGTAAATATATAAAAACTTCATTTCTGATTTTCTAATAGTTGTATCTCGGACAGATATTGTCCTCTCCTAACAAACCAGACATCACTGGAGAGAGGATTTATTTAGCTTCCAGGTAATGCATATATTTACATTTTGAGAAATTGGCCATTATGGCTGGTTTTGTGGTCCAGGGTCACATTTTTGGTTCACCAATGAACCTTTATCTATTTTTTCCCCCTTATTGTGAAGATCATCTAAAAAACCTCCTTCCACTATAACAAACCTTTAGTGTGTTGGACAAGGATCCTCACGGAAACATCCTCCATTCAAACTTTATATTTTAGTTAAGGATTTTCAGCATATCACTGAAAACATGTGGATCTGAACTATCATGTGACCTTGGAATAGAGCGCACAAGCCGCATGGACAATGAACTACGAAGAGCTCCAGAACTTCTCCGTTCAGATGCGGTTCTTCTCGGAGCTCCTACCTTCCAGACAGCAGGTCCTCCACAGGCCAGAATGGGTCATCACCTCCTCGTTCTTCTTGCTGGTCTCATTCTCGTTAGTAGTCTTTATTTTGCAGACCCCGCGCGAGTACAGCCAGTAGTCCGTCCCCACCGCGATGGTCATCAGGCTGAAAGCGGCGAAGGCGCCCACCGTGGTCAGGAGCATCTGGACGCCGCGCTCAAACACGCCCATGTTGCCGCATTCTACGAAAGGGGAGCCCCCTTTCCTCTTGATGTATAGGAAATAAATATTTGTAGATTTAAGTGGACAAAAAATAAGAAGAAACGGGGCAAGGGCCCTCGAGGGTTTGTAAACTGAACGAGAAGGAAGACAAACGGCAGGCCTCTTACATACTAATGCAGCTCATCAAGTGATGAACCTGACCCAGATAGAACATCTGCTGAAGATCGCTCGATCTGCTGTGCGCAAACCTCTGACAGACGTCTGTAAGATCTTAGTTTCACATACATTCTAAATCTAAAAGACGTCTGTTTGACATCTGATAGGAAACGTGATCGCGAATGATGAGCAAACACTTTAAAAAATACGTCTTGCAGACGTAAAGCAGACGTCAAATAGACGTCTGGAGGCGTGCAATCAGCGGAGCGACTCTCCGAGCGTTCAATTCATCTTCACTCGATCTGGCCTGTCCTCGATCCGATCCAGCTGTCTACTGAGGGCACGAGAGGGAATGTGAATCCTTCCCGTTTCCGAACCGCTGCCGGTCCAGCAGCCGCGCTCGCGTTCGCGCATCCATCAATCTAACACTCCAAGAACGGGTTCAGAGACAGAGCTGCGACGCGTCGGTGAAATCAATCCATCCTGGCGATTGTTAAGGAAAAAAAGCGGATTGCCTGTTGGGGGGTGGGAAATGAAACGTGAAATCACTCGCTTGCCTTTTTCCTAAAATTCTGGTCTCCCGTTTCCATAAGTGGCCTTTATTCCGTCGAACGCTTCGTGAATCCGGTCCGAAGAAGCGCCGCTCCACAGCAGCCCTGCTGTTCTCCCGTTCCCCGAGCCGCTCACATCACACCCGGTGCCCGTTTCACAGCCCACCGGCGCCATCCAACACACACACACGGAAAAAAAAACGAATCACGACGGGTGCTCAAAACCGTCTCACCGGCGCTGAACGAACGGCTGATTCCGTTCCGTCTGTCTGTCTGTCTGTCTGTCTGTCTGTCTGAGAGACTCTCCAACACAGCGTCAGAAAGCTCACGCTCCTTCACAATTCCTCGAAGAATTCCAGAACACTGCGGATGCTGCTCCTCCAGATGCGTGACTGAGGAACATCTGGAGCCGAGGGCCCACACGCTCTCATCTCAGTCCCACAGACCTCGGAGCTGGCGCCCGATCACATGCTAGGGTTGGTGTCGTTAAAGCTGGCCTGCGTGGTGTTTTGCAGTAGTGAGGATCACTGGAGGACTGATGGATGCTCTGCAGCTGGACGGATGCTGCTGTGACCAAGGCGGCCGTCTCCCTCTCGCGATGGATTCAGCGTTAGAGATGAGAGAGCATCACAGCAGCCGAACATTCAGCTCCGTGTACGTGTGAGCACGCGTGCTGCTCGTGACAGACAGCTGGTACCGCTCAGACCGTCTGAGAGAGAAGCAGGAGCCGCTCAGACAGAGCAGAGCAGAGGACACGCTTTACATTCAGCACGCGGCGAGTGCGGCGCAGCGCGAGAGATCAAGAAGATTTATGAATTTAGAATACAATGCAGTGACGTCACGCCAATGAAGCCTTGCGATTGGCTGCGGCGCTGGCTGATGGTGCTGCAGTTGATGTGTCTGTGCTCCTTATGTCTCACATCACACACACACACACACACACACACACAACATCAGACTGAACAAGCAAAGCAAAACACCAAAGGCACAGCTACACCACACACGCAGAAAAATGAAGGAGAAATATGGAAACTTTTTATAAAATGGTTTGACAAACAGATGAAAAATGCAATAAATAATGATAACAATTTAATAAAAGGTACTACATTAAAGGTAAAAGTAAAGTTAGTCCTACTTAATGCTGTATATACAGTATGAGAGTAATGTACGTCTCTAGGATTGACATAGAGTAATGCTCATTTTGTGAATATAATTAGTTTTAATCTTGGCACAGAATTCTATTTAAACTAGCAAAACCCTTCAAATCAAGTCATTCTCATAACACATCACATACACCTGAAATATAAAAACTCAGTCAGTTTTCGTTGCATATATGAGCTCCATATAAAAACAATACAATCTATACAATGCTACTATGTAGCGGATGAGTGTTTGTTTGAGTGGCTCAATCAGAGTATCTGGCAGCTCTCGCATGATGGTTTATTTGCTCGTTCTGTCAAACACACAGTTCACAGCAGCCATTAGATGGATTACAGCAGCTGAGCAAACAGCTGTGTGTGTGTGTGTGCTGGATTGCTCTCAGCATCACTGTTAACTGACCGTCAGTGTCTTGTTGTGTCTCTCAGTCAGTGTGTGAGTGTGTATGAGAGCGTCTGTGCTCAGATCTGAAGTGTACATCAAGCATTTTGAAGAGTCCCTGCAGCTCAAACAGATGACTGCGCTGGCAACCCTGGAGTCAGAGTTCAGTTCACAGAGAATACATCAACTCGTGTCTTTAATGACACGTGAGCCACTTTGGATAAAATATTATGACAAATGCATAAATGAAAATGATGCATTCACTCCTGTAGTGTGTCCATGTGTTCTGGGGTGTCTCTCTCTCTTCATAGGTGTAATGGTGTTTGTACTGTCCAGACTGTATG
>JAUYWG010000739.1:0-12010 GCA_034779775.1 Enteromius afrohamiltoni | reverse complement strand
ACAGAGGGGGATCACAGGAAAGGGGCGGAGAACACATTAGTTGCTGGGGCAACACATAGGATGGGTGGAGACAGGGAACACATGTGACAGAACATACATGGAGTGGAAAAACACAACAGTAAACAGAGGCTGGAAGTGCCTCACAACAGTCTGACTGGCACTTCCAGCCGATCATGACAGTATTAATAGCGGAAACTGACTTTTTTTCTTTTGTTTTACTACAAAAATCGTACATATTGTGCCTTTAAACCAATTACCTGCTCCAGCAGAAGGAGGAGCTATTCGGTGGTGTCCATCAGAAAAAGCAAAAAATAAAAACTGACTAAAATACGGAAACAAAAGGGCTCACTCAAACTCCAACTCACTCAAAAAAATGTGGTAAATCACATTGTATGGTTTTTGAACAATTTATTTGGGAATTACTTTGTCAAATAAGTATTTGATCACTTGAGTCAAAAATGTTTAATATTTGGTAAAGAATCTTTTCTTAACAATTACAGAGGTCAAACAGTTCCTGTAGTTCTTCACCAGGTTTGCACACACTGCAGGAGGGATTTTGGCTCTCTCTTCCAGTTTAAGAACTTGCAAGATCACAGCGTGATCAAATACTTTTTGACCTTACTGCAGAGGTGGGTAGTAACGAGTTAACATTTTCTTGAGTAAATTTTCTGGGTAACTAATACTTTGGGCGTATATTTAAAAATGGATACTTTTACTCTTATTCAAGTATTTTTTTCAGTGAAAAAAAAAAGTACTTTTACTTCATTACTGTGGGTCGACGCTCCTCGTTACTTCATCTTAAATGCTGTCCAAGTTAAAAATGCTTCCGTTTAATCCGATGCCCATTCGCAAATTATTCATTCTATTGAGTCTATTGAACCGAGTTGTAACAGAAAATTAAAGGACATCAGGAACCTGTGACATCTGGATACTTTTAGAAATAAAAGGCTAAAAAGAACAGCATTGATAGTAAATCAACATATTAGAAGGATATCTGAAGGATTATTTGATACTGAAGACTGAGGTTGTGACATCTACAATGACTATTACCGCCGCGGCAGAGCCCCGGATTTAAATTTAATTCAGTCGCGTGTTAAAGTCGTTCACGAAACTAACGCTAGGTGGCGCAAAGTTTCCAAACTGACTACAATCAATTTTGTGTAAAAACATTGACACTGTGTCTATAGACGCTTTGGGAACGCCTCGGCGTTAGCCACACTCTAAATCGCTGCAAATCTGTCCAAATAAGGCTCCAGACGTCATAGATGGTGACGTCATGACTGCCGGAGCTTGAAAACCCAGGTGCGGCGCATCATTCATTAGCTCAGGAATGAAGCAAGTGCTCTGGGCATGGATGCTGTGGGTGTGGCTAGAGACGCAGTGTCTCGTTGCTTCAAGGAACTGGGGTTATATAAATAACCCAGAGACGTTCCTTTTCAGGAACTCACACTGCATCTATAGACGCTTTGGGAACGAAATACCAACGCCCCCAGACCCCACACCCTAGTGGAATGAGCTCTGACTTCCATCGGTGAGGGGAGACCTGCAGAGTCATAGGCCATAAATATATCATCAACTATCCATTTGCTCAATGTCTGCTTTGATGTAGCCGAACCCCTCCGAGGAGGGCAGACACACACAAATAGTTGATCCAACCTTCTCCATAGCGCAGACTTATGAATATAACATACATATGACATACATAACGAAGTCTTTCTTGGCCTGCCTCCTGAAAAGGAGGAGGGAAAAAAGCCTGGAGAACTATAGGTTGTGGTGGAACCATGGGAACCAAGAGAAAAACTTTCACCAGTCCGGGTGCAAAGTCAATACAGTCAGGTGCTACTGACAATGCCTGCAAGTCACCCACTCTCTTCAGTGAGGAAAGTGCCATCAGGATTACCGCCTTGATGGTTAAAAGACGATCAGATATCTGATGAATGGTTCGAATGGTGGTTTAGAAAGAGCTTCTAAAACCACTGTCAGGTCTGGCCTCAGCCTCAGTGCACCCCGCAAAAACCTAGTGAGTGTCTGCCCACTGAGCAGTTATTGATGGGTATATGAAAGGCCGAAATAGCCGCCACATACACTTGCACTAAGGGTTGAATGAGCTATCCCCATAGAGAGTCTCACTTGCAAAAATTCCAGTACTGGGCAAATCGGGCAGTTAACTGGATCTTGCTGTCGCTCTGCGCACCAAGAGGTGAATAGCTTCCACCTCAGCGCATACAGCCTTCTAGTTGAAGGAGCTCTGGAATGCAGAATAGTATGAGCGACCCCTGCCGACAACCCTGCCGCAATGAACAGCGCCCCCTCAGAGGCCACAGCTACAGATTGTATGTCTCTGGATGAGGGTGTAGGACTAACCCTCCTTGCTGGGAGAGTAAGTCCCTCCTGACGGGGATTTGCCATGGCACCCCGTCGAGGAGAGAGACCAGGTTCGCAAACCATATTCTGCCGGGCCAGAATGGTGCTACTAACACTAAGCTGACCGCATCCTGCCAAACTCTCTCTAATACTGCTGGGAGCTGAGTCGTTGGGGGAAATGCATACAGAGAAGGCGCCTTGGCCACCTCTGCACCATCGCATCCAGCCCCAGTGGAGCTGGATGAACTAGTGAGAACCAGTAGGGACATTGTGCATTCTCCTGACTCGCAAAGAGGTCCACCTCTGCTCGATAAAACCAGATCCAGATTTGTTCCATCACTTAAGGGTGAAGTCTCCATTCCCTGGGCCTCGGCCCCTGTCTCAACAGTGAATCTGCCCCCCAGTAACAGCCCTGACTCTAGGAACTGCCAATCTTTCCATACTGTCATGGTCTGAGCTCCTATCCGAGACACCTTGACCAGACGACACCTTTCCCCCTTGGGGGAAAACCTTTGCTTTTTAACCCACCACTGGAGTGGCCTCATACGTAACAGTCCCAGCAGAATCACCCAGAAGATGCACGTCTCTCCATGGACGGATCCCCCCCGGGGAGAAGTAGCTGCTTGCAGTGCTCCTGAACCCAGTGCTAGACCCGATCGACCATGTTGGTAAGGTCTCCATTTCCTCTAATAGATCGACCTGAGATCCCCATGATTGCAGACGCCGGCTCACTTCGGCAACGGCAGGGCCTAAACCACGGGGATTGCCCACAAAGACTCCCTCCACAAAGAGAGCCCCTTGTGAGCGGAAAGTTGCCAACGATAGCTCGTTACAGCACGAGCAGTCCCCTCTCTCAAGAGCGGCCACTGCATGCTCTTCGCCCAAACAAGCTACACACATGTCACGAGTATCTTTTGGCATGAGAAAACCGTAACAATGGCTCAGACACTTTATGAATTGACTCATTTCTCTTTTTTTTCAGGATCAAACCAACAAACTTAGCTGCGACAGACTCACAGTAGAGCGCGTGCTGAGTGAATGAAGCTAATGAGTGATGCGCCGCACCTGGGTTTTCAAGCTCCGGCAGTCATGACGTCACCATCTATGACGTCTGGAGCCTTATTTGGACAGATTTGCAACAGATTCAGAGCGTGGTTAACACAAAGGAGTGTTTATTCGGGCTGTTGTCGGCCACTACCCACGCTGTATACACCCCGATTTAAGAGAGAACCGCACTTGAAACAGCGAAGCACTCTCTGACCCAGTTTTCTCAGTTTCCCCTTGTACACACCCTAGGGGGTGGAGCCTCCCTCCCAATACACCTGAACATTCAACACACTACCCAAACTCAATAGGGAATAAAGTACAACACTAACATTAAACACATTGTTTTCCACAACACAAGAACATTCTGAACACGTTACAATATGCTAGATTTACTATCATACATTTTACATTATAATATTAATATTAATTGAGAACTAGAATTTCTAGGTAATACTGTAAATATTCACACAATTAATTTATGTACAAAATGAACTGTGAGGGAATAGTAAGATTTGTTATACATTTTCTCATATTATTTAACTGCTTTAAAGTCATTGTACATAAACCTAAAAATACTGAGTAAATTTTAATCTAAAATCTTAGCACATTCAAATTGGCACATGTTCCAACTCCATTGGACAGAGTCACATGCCCACACTTTGGATCCGAGTGACAGACGTTGCGATTGTCACATGTGGATGTACGGTAAGTTATTACATTTTTTGTAGTATTTTGTGACAATGTATAGGTCCAAGAGAATTATAAAAGTTCGATTGACTTTGTTGTATGATGCTAACTCGAGGTTAAATTAACCTAACGTTAAGTTATAGGCCTGCATTTTCCACTGCCGTCCAGAAAGCTAAACAGAAGTCAGTTTAAAACCAAACAAACTTGTGTTGGTCAGTGAAGTTTACACTAATCCGGCGTTTTTGAGAATATTTTTGAAAACGATGGCACTGCCCATTCTCTTGGCTTATTCTTGACGACCGTGTAACTTAAACAACATCATATTTATAATTTTTGCGTTGGTGGAGTCCTCCTACGATCCGTATATATGTTACTTGCATAAATTATTGTATAGTGTAAACAGAGATAATTTCTAAATGATATTTTAAAAGATATTTCACAGGCGCCGCAGCAATTGCTTCCCACTGCTCCACGTGTGTGTTCACGGTGTATGTATGTGGTTGATCACTTCTCACTGCTGTGTGTGTGTGCATGTTGTATGGGTTAAATGCAGAGCACAAATTCCAAGTATGGGTCACCATACTTGGCCACAAGTCACTTCACTAATATATTGTCTGTACAGTCAAAACAACTACAGCGTTGCAAAATAAAATAAAAATAAACTGTAGTTTTTGTCTCTCTGGCAGACACGCGTCTCTTTCCGACAGTTTCTTTGTCTCTCGCGCAGAGCTGCCGCGTCTTGTGAAAAAACGAAAAGCATGCCATAATGTCTGAGAGGTAACTCGTCGTTTTTTTTTTTTTTTTACAATATATATAATTTTAGACACAATAATATAAATATGATATAATGCACTAATGATATGATTTAATGAACTTGTCCAGAGAAATGGTGCTTTGGCCCAAGCAGCACAAGGAACACATACTAAAGGCTAATGTTTTTCATGTTATTCATTATTACATTTATTTCATCATTTTGACTCATAGATAAGACTAATACTTTGTTTGAAAATTTAATGGTCTACCCTTATTTTTGTGTGCACTCGCAATGTCAAGAAAATGCTGTGCTTTGTAAAAGGAAAATATGCATGGTTATTATTTGGTAAAAAAAAAAAAACATATATATATATATATATATATATATAGTGATCCTGGTGCTAGTGAGCACGACAGTTTGAGGTGAACACAAAACACCAGAGGGTGGATTTATTTATAAAGTAAGGTAAGCAAGTGAATACGGTGCAGTGGCTGGTGACGGTGCTCAGTGTGACGGTGATCCTTCTGAGCTTGACGTTCTCTGTGGCCCGGGCTGCTCGTTCACGGCGTAAGCTCTGGATTAAGAGAGAAAGGTAAGTCATTCACAGTCTTGAATAGAGTCGTAGCTCATCACTTTCTTGTTGACGCGCTTCTTTTACATGTGTCCGGCCGTGAACGATTGACCCGGTCAAACGAGTTCCAGATGTCAGTCCTGTGTTGCCAGGGCGACGGTGATCGGTGGCCGTCACAATAAATATATATATATATAAATATTTATATTAACCAAAAGCAGCATCGAAAAGCAGTGTGCTCACTGGATGTTCAGTTCATTATGCAAAGCTATAGATTAACATTTGAACACTATAATAAACACACAACATGATCTGCATGATGACACTTTTATTATTAATATTATTGTGAAGTGAGATGAATGAAGAGTGCATCTGTCTTGCGTTACACAGAGAATTTGACCACTTTACACTTAGCAACAGTAAAGAGACTGAACGGACTGGGGGGATGTGGGGTGGGGGGTTGATAGAGGTGTGAATCTCTCGATCATTCACACGGAGAGCGCAACTAAAAGTTGCTGAGCAGGTTTTGCCAAAGTGTATGTTTTAGGACAAATGTCCCCATTGGTTTGGCTTTTGTAATTTTTGGCATACAGAGTATGGCATGCAATATAATACGCTTTTTATTTTTTCTCAAGACGCGGCAGGTCTGTGAGAGAAATTCCAATTCCAGCGTCACTGACGTGACATTCACAGTCAAATATGAAAACCTCAAATATAAACTCTCACAGAATGCATTAATTATCATTATTTTAATTACCAATATGTCGACATCTCTTTGTGTTTTCAAAATCCCAAACAGAGTACAGACATCAGAACATATCCGTCTGAACACGTTTCATAGGCTGTTTTAGATTTGAGAAATATATGTGTTATGGACTAGACCAAAAAATATTTACACAACACATCTGTGATCTGTGCATTTCCCGAACGACGATGTAAGTCATTATTGAAAACACGCCTTGTAATTTGAAGTTCATTTGAGGATTTAAGTGTTGCTTCATTTATTGTAATATAACTAATAAACAGTTATGTTGTTTGGATCTTTTCATTTATTTATTGTTATTTTATTTTAGAAACCACACAATACTTCAATGTTCAACAAACAGCAATAGGATTGACTATAATAAATCAATGCTTCAGAATAGAAACTGTTGTGAATTCTTGGCTATCCACCTTCTGACAGGTTGAGGATTAAATGTTGCCAAGCCAGTGCATCTACGCACATATATCTCAACATATATATTAATAAACTAATATTTTTTTGGACAGACATTTATAGAGAAATGCAATCTTCACAGTAGTAGAAGCTGCGCGTTGAGTTTCGCGGGTGATTCAACGCGCAGCTTCTCAGTGATCTACGGCTCTGTTTATAAGCTTCCGTTCCTTTTAAAAACAGCTGACGGAGTTTTCCGCTAATCAAAAACCGTATTTACTGATGAGATGCGCATAATATATCGTACGATATATATCGCCCAGCCCTACTTTTCACGCTTTCTGTATCTTCCAGCGTCCTTGAGCTTGGAAAAGGCACTTTAATAATATTATTATTATTATGCTAGGCACCTTCTTTGATTATTTAAAATTATTTAATAATCAGGAAATAATTCAAGTGTTTGCGCGAGCGCTCCATGTGATGCACATTTTCCGCAAAAAACTTAAATATGAATAATGAATATGAATAATAAATATGAATAATAGAGCACATTTCTAGGTTTCTAGGATCCGCATTATAAAGTCTACAGCCAAGACAGATGCAGTTATAATCTGTAAACTGGAGGCTATTTGACGTTTTAAAATAATAACAGGTGATGAAATTTGTTAATCATTAGTTGTTCTTGATCAAGATTAAACAGATGTATAACTCTTATAAACTTGTTTTAATAATATCTTTGCATTAAATAATAAAGATACAATAAGTATTACATTGTACAAATAATAATATGCACTTTGTTGATTATAATGAGAGAACTTGAGTTTAAACAGCTGTTTTATTAATTCGTCCCTTTTTATCAGTTTCAATATTTCAGCTAAATCTTGGCAGGTTTAATTTATTTGTTTCTTATTTTAGTTAGGTCTTAATAATGGGAGTGAAATACAGGAGTGTAAATCTTATCCATTATTTCTCTGTCATAGGTAATGAATAAAAAAGTCTGTGCGTCAAAATATACACTGTTGCTGTTTTAATCAAATTAATTTTAAAATTTGAATAAAAAATGTACTTGTAACAAATATTAATAATAAGAATATTTTTATTTCACACATTCATGTATGTTTCCTGGACTATTAAAATAGGCTACTATTTAAAACTAACTAAAACTACTTTTTTTTGTTCTAAGAAACACAGATAACTTCATAAATAGACTACTAAATTGCAATTTGTGAATATTTACTACAATTTTTTTTCTTTAATTTAATTTAATTTTTTGACGTCATATACAACACATCAGCGAGGCAAAGTTGACGGCTATTTGCTAAAACGTGCTTTGAAGTGTTTGCTCAATAACTTATGTTTAAAGCGCCTCTCGACGGTCAACAGCTGTAAGTGCACTGTACAGACGCTGTGGCGGTAAAAGCTTCATTCTCGTTGGCAACCATCTGTACACCAGGCTCCACCCTCACTTCCTCACAAAGATCACGGTCACCAGAATACTAAATAGTTGCACCTGTCACCACCACCTGTTGTCACTGATCACCACCACATATAACCACGCACTTCCCGTCAACCCATGTCCAAGCCTGTAGTTTACCATTACATTTGTAATAATTAGTTTTTTCATAATGGTGCAGCCCTTGTGTTTGTGTGTGTATAAAATACATTTTACCTATATATCTAAATAAAAATAGACTATGGATATTCAGTGTATGATCCAAAGAAACTAGATACTAACTACTTGAGTAGTTTTTTAATCCAATACTTTTTTACTCTTACTCAAGTAACTATTCTGACTATTACTTTTACTTTTACTTTTACTTGAGTAAATATTTCTGCAAGTACTTTACTTTTACTTGAGAACAGTTTTCGGTACTCTACCCACCTCTGCCTGACTGTATATAAATAAAAATTAAATGATAACTTGTGAAAATGAATTTATGTTAACAGCACAGCAAAAATAAAAATATCTAAATCTTTTGTGTTCAGGGTCATAAATAGGACGGCAGCAACAGCCGACAATCCATTGTATGGGTCAGAATTATATATTTTTCTTTTATGTACTGTAAATATATAAAAACTTCATTTTTGACTAGTAATATGCATTGATAAGAATTTAATCTGGGCAACTTTAAAGGTTCAACTTTAGGTTCAACTTTAAATATATTTTAAAAAAAAAAATATATATATATATATATATATATATATATATTTATTTTTAAATAATTATTATTATTATTATTTTTTCTCGATTTTCAAGCAAACCATTCATTAAATCAGGGCTTATTTAGCTTTCTGATGATGTATAAATCTCAATTTTCTAAACATTTACTCTTAGCGGAGGCAGAGGCCCCAGACCCGTGTCCACCTGCTCCGCAACATTACATCATCCCTGCGTAACAGCCGCTGTCACCCGCAGTGCTCCGCCACCTTACGTTTGGAATTCACTGCTTTGTGTTTACATATATGAAACAAAACAAGGCGTGTGAAATAAATTTGTGGCCCTGGACCATAAAACCAGTCAAAAGGGGCGATTTTTTAGAAAAAGAAGACGTAGGCTAAAAACATCTATTCACAAATACAAATACCTGTTGTAGTTATCCTGAATTATTTGTAGTCAACAGAAAACACCGGTATTTTGCCTATTTTCTATTTATGACATCAAAAATGTTTTTAGTTATAACAATTAATGGAAAAGAGATAAAAATATTAAGATGTAATGCATCTCTTTCGAAAACGAACCATGGCTTTATTATAGTAAAGTTTTGGCTTATTGATTAGGCAACCATTTGTTTACTTTCAGTTTCATTTCTCTGACGTGTCGGATCGAGTTACCTGTAGGTCTATAGCCCAACCCGTTTCAAGAGTCAGGAGGGATTTTGCGCATTTTAATAGACTTAAATTGGCTTTAAGTTGGCTTTGTTTTTGATAAAAGAAACTGGCAAAGTTGGAGTAGTTCTTTGTAATTCTCGCTTTACAGCAAACTCCAGAAGAGTAAGTTACTCAAATAGTCTGTTTCTAAACACGCAGGATAAAGTGGATCAGTCCCGATGGCGGAGCCTGAAGGTGAGTTATCTAGACTACATATTTATTTAGACCTAACATCCGGCACAACAACCGAAAAAGTGAAAGGTGCCTATACGCCACGACGTAACTTCACTACGTTGCCAGTTCGTAAGGGCGACGTCGTGTCAACGTCATGCATTAATAGTTTTGTGCTGATCAGTTGGTGCTATTTTCCTTTTATTTTATTCATTTTCTATGGGCGGACATGCAGTTTAATCTAATTTATGTCCTCATAATATGCCCAAACTAACGTAAAGGCTGTTCCAACAGCTGTGAATGATGAATACAGAGTCGAAATTAATTCAGTTTATTTATTTTGAAAAACACGCAAACATGAACAGTAAAATACACTCAAATTATTAATAAAAATACAGGATGTACAGTGAATTAAAGCGTTAAAGATGTCCCGTAACGTTACACAGCATCATTAAATAGACATGCTAGCGTAACCTTTGCTAGCAGACATTTCAGATAATAAAGGAAAAGTACCATAATAACAGAGGTATAAAGTAGACTGTAGATAATGTTACTTAACCAATTTGAGGCAGTTGTTAAACTTTTCTTTGGTATAACCGACGAAAAACGGAGAAATATCAGACGCGTCCTCTCCTCTTCAGCAGCTGCTGTTCCCAAAGGTTACTTTAATATATATATATATATATATATATATATATAGAAAAGGGCTTTAGCAGCTTTCAAGAGTTCAAAATCTTTGTTTTATACATTTGTTTAACCTATTTATTTGTTTAACCTTAATTTAATTTATAAATTAAGACTCACCGCAGTAAAAGACTGCGGTCAAGCCTGCCGCGCTTCAAAAATACACGGTCAAGCCAGCCGCCCCTTTTTTTGTATTGCGCGTGTAATCGTGCACTTACGGTAACGGGTACTGAGAGCAGGCAAAATGCATGTAAAGAAGCGGTCAAACCGGCGTTTCCCACATACATTTTATTCGGATGTTTATAAATAATTTAATTAGTTCATAAACGTTTGCATTGTATATTAAATTATTATCAGTTTATTACTGTAAAAAAAATAATGATTATATCAATGTGTTTTATTCAGCTGTTTTCGTATGTGTGTGTGTGTGTGTGTGTTCATAGGCTCTCTCTCTGACTATATATAGAAGAAAAAAAGTTCATGTTTTAACTTTTGTTTTCTAATGTTTGCAAATACATACATTTTTGTGCATAGACGTTTTGTAGTGTACATTATTATAAATAATGTATTATTGTAAATACATGTTAATATAAATGTGTTTTATTCCGTGTTTTATTTTATTGTTTGTGTGTGTGCGTATATATATATATATATATATATTGGTTAGCTCATATAGGTTAGCTCCTTTTTTCAATTGATCTGTATTCAGGGTGACCCTGACTATCACTGCAATCATTTCCAAGACTTTTTACTGTATAGTTTGGGAGAACACTAAAAGCAAATTAATCCAAAACATAAGTGCGTCCTAGCACTTAAATTATTTACTGCATATTCAAACACACAGCTCATTTTTTCAACTGATCTGTATTCAGGGTGACCCTGACTATCTTTGTAATCATTTTTAAGTCATTTTACTGTATAGTTTTAGAGAAAACTATACAGTAAAAAACTAATTCTTCTATCAGACACTTGAAGTAAAATTGTGCCTCAGTCAAACGTGCTGTCCTTTGAGGCAGATGAGATGATGTACCTTACTCATTGTAGTCTGTGCCATTATTTTACTTTCATAAATAGTTACTAAATACAAGATTCACAAAAATATTTTCCTGTCTTGTCAATATTAATATACACGGTGATCAGTTGTGGAGGTGCACGTTGTCCTTAATCTGACTTGGTGAAAATAAACACATCTTTAAAGAATGTTCAATCGTGTGTCTGAAGTTCCCACATTTTAAATAGCATATCTGGTAATCAGTGCGCATATAAACGTGTAAATGATGGTAATGATTTTACGTGCATACGACGTCGTAGTTACGTTGGGACGTTCTTGGTTATCTTGTTACGTAAGGAGGATGTACCGACGATGTCGTGAATTGGTAGTAGGGTGGTAATGGACTTATGTGTATACAACGTTGTGGTAACCTTGCCAATTGGTAAGTCATGAAATTACCAAAAATGACAAATATGTTAAACAAATATGTGTGTTAGCTGGGGTACTGATAAACATTAGACGTTCATATATTTTAGATTCATTACACACAACTGAAGTAGTTCAATCTCAAAAAATTAGCATATTTCATCCGACCAATAAAAGAAAAGTGTTTTTAATACAAACAAAGTCAACCTTCAAATAGTTATGTTCAGTTATGCACTCAATACTTGGTCGGGAATCCTTTTGCAGAAATGACTGCTTCAATGCGGCGTGGCATGG
>JAUYWG010000738.1:0-12012 GCA_034779775.1 Enteromius afrohamiltoni | reverse complement strand
ACTCCACCTCCTCTGCCTTTCGGACGTGGCTCATTTTTATAGCTGTAATCCTGGGGTGTAGACTCATTTAAAGTAATGGATTCATCTGTGAGATTTATTGAGAGGGTCAAACAGGCAGAGGTCAGAATACCAGCAAACAGAATTATCAGGGAACAGGCAGTAATCGTAGTCGTAATACAGGCAGGAAGTTCAAGGCAGGCAGAGAGAATCACAATCCAGATAAACAGTCAGAGAAACACGAATAAATCCAACCAGAGTAATGCTTAGAAATGAGCAAGACTTTGCATCTAAACTCGTTAAAAGTCAGTGTTTAAATAGTGGAGATAATGACTAACACCTGGGATCGCATCAGCCAAGGTACATGGGTTAAATGAGTCCGGGTGGGAATGCTAATACTGCGGTGATGGTTCCCGCTGCTGATGTCCAGAGAGAGCCACAAAGACGCGGCTAGTGACAGAGCCCTCCCCCTGCGAGCGGCTCCTGAAGCGAGGATGAGTACGGCGCCAAGGTCTACCCCGAGGCCTGGGGACAGGTCTTTCCGGATGAGCACGGTGAAAGGCCTCTATGACAGAAGGATCGAAAATGTTCTGAGGGTTCACCCACAACCTCTCCGCTGGTCCATAGCCTTCCCAGTCGATTAGATATTGCAAGAGGTAACCTCGGCGCCAAGAGTCCATAATTTCTTGAACCTGGTATATCTACTCTCCATCGATGATCAGGGGAGGGTTGTCGGTAGCCGCAACCTCGTTCTGGTCCCTCTCTCCGTCTGGGGCAGCAGCGGACTTAAGCAGAGACACATGAAAGGTTGGTGAGATACGGTAGGCAGGAGGTAAGTCTTATCTGAATGAGACTGGTGTTATTTGATGTAAGATTTGAAAAGGACACACGTACCTTGGACAGAGCTTTTTGCATGCTTGGCGTAGCCTTAGGTCCCTGGAGGAGAGCCAGACCCAGTCTCCGGGTTGATAGTCGGGATTGGGTCGATGGTGGAGATCGGCTTGTTCGGTGACACGTCAAATGGCCAAAACAGCATGCCAGGTCTCCTCACTTCTGGTTAGCCAATGATCCACAGATGGTAAGTCGGTGGGTTCCTCTGACCAAGGGAATGAAGGCGGTTAAAAACCCAGAACACACTGGAATGGGGTTCAAGGTTCAAGTTTATTATAAGCCCAAGGGGCAATTATTGGTGCAGCATAAAAGTTGAAAACATCATGCATCAGACAAGGTACAAATACAGTAACAACACAATTCTCTGACATCTTACAAATTTAAAAGCCTTACAGCCTTAGGAATAAAAGAGTGTCCATACCGATTGCTTTTAAACTTACTACTCTTACGCATACTATAACGTCTGCCCAAAGGAAGCATTTTAAACTCAGGGAACAGTGGATGAGTACAATCTGCAAGAATAACTTTAGCTTTCAGTAAAACAGCCCATTCAAAGCAGTCTACTAACCCAGTCTGCTTAATACCTATGATCTTACTACCTTGATTAACAATGCCATTCAATGAGCTCCGAAGCTTAACATTTACATTTCCAAACCAACAGCATATAGAGAAGCAAAGTACAGATTCAATATAAGATTTATTTTACATGGTCATAAGAGTCCTACTAATATTAAAAGTAGAAAGCGTCCGGAGACAGTGTAACCGTTGCTGGCCTTTTTTGCATACTGCCTCAACAAATATAGTATAAAAACGCAATCTATTGTCAATGATGAGGCCAAGATACTTATAACTAGTAGCCCATTCCACAGTTTGACCCTTCAAACTAATAGGTTGAGGAACTGAAGGACTGGATCTAAAATCAATTACCATATCTCTTGTCTTTTCTATATTTATTTGTAAAAAGGCACTGTCACACCATGTTATAAAATCATTCACCACTGGCCCATGACAATTCTGCTAAATCTGCAAATTTTAAAATGAACCTATCAGTTTATTTACTCACACAATCATTGATATATAAAATATAAAGCAAGGGTGAGAGAACACACCCTTGAGGAGAACCTGTAGATGTAATACGGGTACCCGAAAGAGTTGTTTACTCTCACTCTCTGTATTCTATCACTTAAAAAATCTAATAACCATCCCCCCATCTTTAATTCCAATTTAAACTCAGAAATTATTTTCTTTATTAAAACATGTGGCTGGATTGTATTATAGACTGAAGAAAAATCTACAAAAAGTAATCTAACATGGGTTTTATTTCCCTCAAGATATTTTATAATATTCTTAAACTAAGATATTTTATAATATAATATTCAAGATATTTTATAATATTCAGTTTACTAGGCCCCTTCTGGCCTAGTAAACTGCATCGGATCTAAAAGAGTTTTTGATAAAAGCTTTTAAAATAAAATCTCAAAAAACAATTTAATTAAAGAAACATGTTGAAAATCATTTAATATTTTAGGATAACTTTCTTTTCTACAGGCACCACTATAGCTTCCTTCCACAACTTAGGAATTTTTTGAAAGTAGAGCGACTATTGGAATATATTATAAAAAACAGGACCCAGCTGATCTGCATATATTTTAAGTAAGCGTCCTCCAAACTTATCTGGCCCAGAAGATTTCCCTCCTTACTCTTTTTAAAAGCATCTATGACATCCTGCTGATTAAAAAATGTATGATCCTTATAACACACAGTCTCATTTCTAAGCACATTCATTTCAGTAATAAAATCATCCATATCAAATCTAGTATAAAACATATTCAATTCTTGTGCCAACTGTATATCAGATTGATAGCCCACTAATTTTATAGGGACATTTCTTTTGCGCTTAGATCCAGTTATAATATACATACTCTCCCTAGTCTATTACTTCTTAAATCTCCCTCAACTTTCTCCTTATACCTAGCTTTAGCTCTCCTATTTCATGTTTTATTTGTTTTTGCAAATCATGCTTTTTTTCTATATTCTTTCAATTATAAGGGACTTTATAGATTTAGTTATGCATGGCTTTGTATTAGCAAATATTTGTACAGTTTTTTGAGGGACAAGCATATCCTCACAAAAAGAACCATAACACAAGACAACACTTGCACAACACTTGTTGTAAATCGTGTTGCACAAGTAACATACTGTTAAAAATTTTGCAGAGTATGTTTCAACGAGCAATGATTAAAGTCCCCCATAAAAACAAATTGGGAGCATAGGGGAAACATTTTTCAACTTTGAAACAGTAGGTTCAACAGTCTCCTTCACTTTAGCCTTGTTTGCCTTCGGGTAAATATACACCACTGTAACAAATATTTTAGGACATTTTTGAGGCTAATAAAAAGGCCATAAAGACACGGAAAGCAGTTCAATGTCTTGGGTGCACAATGACTCTCTTACTATTACTGAATTGCACCACCTTTTATTAATGTAGAGGTAAATGCCACCACCTTGGCTTTTACCTGTAATCACTGGATCACGATCCGTTTGCAGAGGAGTCCCAAAGCCATTAATAGTTAAAACAGAATCTCTGTCTTGAGATTTCAGCCAGGTCTCTGTAAAGGCCAAAATGCAGACATCTCTGTACGCATGGAAAACATGTACAGTGGCTTGCAGTTCTTCAATTTTGTTCCTTAGAGACTGCACGTTTGCCATAACGATAGTGGGCAGGGGAATCCTCCTGAGATGCTGTTTCCTCAGTCTCTGTCACACACCACCCCTCTTTCCTCTCTGCCGCGGTTTTCAAGTTTTTCATTCCTCATTATTCCTAATAGCACTTTAGGCCACTATCATTCCAAAAATGTTGAAATCTTATGTGATCCACTGGATATCGAACATAATAAGTCCGATGCCATTGAAGCAAGAATGCAGTTGCGGCTGTACTGAAGCTTTGCAGTAGATCTCACAGGTGTTATGTGAAGACATAACATAAGCAGTGCAATCCACGTTGTAATTATAACTAACAGCTCCATCTTCACGTTCCGTAGGAGTATGGCAATTTATGTTTAAACTACAACTTTCCGAACTGACAAACGCTAAATAAAACATTAAAACAGAAACTCTTGCTGCTAGTCGCCGCATACGCAGCACCTCCCAGAACACACTGGAATGGGGTTAGGTTCGTGGCTGGTTTCCTGAGTGAATTCTGGGCGTACTCGGCCCAGAAAATGAACTGACTCCAATCCTGCTGATGATCGTGGCAGTAAGATCGTAAGAATCTGATTAGCCTGCTCCATGAGAATTTGAGCCATCTCCCAAGCTGTAGGCAGTTTCTGTAGAGGAACAAATCAACAGGCTTTAGAGAAACATTCGACAACAGTTAATACCGTGGTATAACGGTTGGAGGCAAGTATATCCATCATAAAGTCTATATCTTAATGAGACCAGGGTCTCTGTGGAATCGGGAGAGGTTGAAGCAGACCAGCTGGACGTTGGCGGGAGCTTTTGGTCATGTTGCAAGTGGGACAGGCTTTAACGTAGGAGGCTGTGTCGGTGTGAAGCATGGGCCACCAAAAGCGATTATTGACGAGTTCGGTGGTGGCCAGGATACCTGGGTGACCAGAGCTGGGGTTATCGTGAATGAGTTGCAGTAGCCTCTTTCTCAAGGTGCCAGGAACATACGACCGGTAATCACCTTGAGCAGCGGTGATCTCGCTTGTGATGTCCCACTGAACAGGAGCCAGAATCAGGGAAGGTGATATAATATTCTCAGGATGACTGGTCTGTGTGGCTAGATCATGTTATCATGATAGAGCATCAGCTTTGCCATTCTTGGTGCCTGGCCGAAACGTAATCTTTGTTATGTATTCAGTGTTCAGAATGGGGTTAATCCTGTAGTTGTAGTATTGTGCATAGAGTGGCGCTGTGTAGCCCTGTATTGTTGTTTTGCACACTTGACAAGTAAAGCAGAATAAGTGGTCAAGTGCAGTCTCCAGTGTGTTTTTGTGCTCATAATATATTGATAATATCAAATAACACAACAAATTGGTGACGAGGAGTGGAAATATTGACTTCAATCTTTGTACTGGTAAAGACTGATTGTTGCACATGCTTGAAGCCGCTATCCCAGTAAACAGCGGGACGTCAAATCAACGCCAAATTCACAACAGAATGGCGACCATCGGGCATATTGATACTTTTGATGAGGCCACTGAGCAATGGACAACATATACGGAATGCTTTGAACACTTTGTAAATGCCAATGATATTGACGAAGAAAAAAAGAGTTCCAGTGCTGTTAAGCGTGATGGGCACTAAAACGTACATTCTTTTACGAAACTTAATCGCACCTGCTAAACAAGGAGAAAAGACGTAGCATCACATTTGGAAGAGGTTCTAAGGGAAAGATTTGTTTGTGGATTACACAATGAAGCGATACAGAAGCGACTTCTAACAGAAGCGGTGCTTACATTTCACAAAGCTGTAGAGATCGCAATGGCCGCGGAGAACGGCGCTCGTGAAGCGCAGCAGCTGAGCACATCCCTAAAGGTAAATGCAATATATGTTTCTTAGGCCAAACTGCGACGCAGTTGTAAGAGATATGTTATGAAAATGTTCAAGCCTTTTAAAAGGAAAAGTAACAATGATAAAAGGCGAGTACATCATATGGATGCTGGAGGGAAGTAAAGTGGTAAGTCAAGTTCAGATACAGAGAAGGAAATGTCACTATACGATAACCAAAAGTGAGCAACTTGCACACATTTATATAACTCCAGAGATTGAAGGAACAATTTTTGAGATGGAGTTGGATACGGGTGTCGATAATCTCAAAGGAAAAATATGTCAATGCCTTGCTGCATATTCCACTGCAGCCAACCGACATTATCTTAAAAACATATACAGGTGAAGCATTAGCACCAGTGGGGGTCATCAACGTAGAATTAAAATTAAATAATCAGTCTGCACGATTGCCACCGTATGTGGTTAACAATGAAATACCATAGAAATGGTGTTAAAACGGCACTATGAAGTTTTTGGGAAAGAATTGTGCATTTTGTTCCAAAATTCTATCAGCCTAGGGTGGTTCTATACGCCATTCGACCAAAAGTAGAGGCTGAATTGACTCGCTTAACAGAGATGGGAGTGATTTCACCATTACAGTACAGTGAGTGGGCCACGCCTGTGGTACCTGTGATAAAAAAGATTCTTCAATGAGACTATGTGGTGATTTTAAAGTAACACTTAACCCTGCCATTTGTGTGGACCACTACCCACTTCCACGCATAGAAGATCTTTTTGCATCTCTAGCTGGTGGTCTGTTGTTCAGTAAGTTGGATTTGTCAAATGCTTACTTGCAGATGCCAGTAGCACAGGAGTCAAGGAAGTTACTCACCATATCCACTCAAAAAGGGTTATTTTACTACAACCGTCTACCCTTCGGGATAGCTCCAGCTCCTGCGTTATTTCAGAAAGCAATGGATCAAGTTCTCTTTGGGATTCCAAACACTCACTGCTATTTAGATGACATACTGATAACGGGACGAGATGATGCGGAGCACCTCAAGATGCTAGATCAAGTTCTCACCAGACCAGAGAAATATGGTCTGAAATTGCAGCGTGAAAAATGTGAATTTTTCAAACAGTCACTGGAGTACTTGGGTCATTACATCGACGCTGATGGACTTCACAAATCTCCAGAAAAGATTAAAGCAATTCTGGAAGCCCCCACACCAGCCAACGTAAGTCAGTTACGCTCTTTTCTAGGGATGATTAACTACTATGGCCATTTCAGTCCAAATCTGACATCTGTTTTGAACCCACTTAATACACTTCTTTGTAAAGAAAAGAAATTGTACTGGACTGTGGCCTGTGAACAATCATTTAAAAAAGCAAAGGATCTCCTTACCTTACCAGCTGTACTTACGCATTATGATCCAGAGCTACCCATTTGCCTCGCCTGTGACGCTTCCCTGTATGGCGTGGGTGCTGTGATATCACATCTGTGCCCCAATGGTGAGGAAAAGCCGATTGCTTTTGCATACAGGACACTTAGCAGAGCAAAATTATGCTCAGATTGAGCGGGAGGCCCTGAGCATAATTTTTGGAATTCGTAAATTCCATCAGTACTTATATGTACAAAGGTTTACTCATCTTACTGATCATCAACCATCTGATCATCAACCATTAACGGCTATGGCAGCAGCCAGAATGTAAAGATGGGCTTTTTTGTCACCTGCACACCGCCCTCCCAGTAGATGCATATCCGATTGAAAGATCCAAGCTTTGTTCAGCATTCTCTGGTACACCATGGATCCTGGTATTATTTGAACTCAAGGAACTCCTCTCTCATATCATGTTTAATTTCGTCTTTGAATGTTTTTAAATCTTCTTTAAGTTCCAAATTCAGTTCGCTGATCTGCTTGCTTATAGTTTCAAACCCTGTGCACACATTCTCCGATGTTGATTCGCCTCCATGTTGTCGGTCCTCCTCGTGTAGCCCTGCATGGTGTGGATAGTTATTCATTGCACTTTGCGTCCCTTTGGCTCTGCCTTTCTTCCCCTCCCCCGTCATATCAATAAAGGAAAGTCACTTTTTTTTTTTATCAAAAATAATCACACTGGGGTAAATTTAACCCCGACTTGCGAGAGCTAAGTGCTCAACCTGCCATTTTAGTCTGCAGCCAAACCGGAAGTCTATCCAGCCCTCACATTCTGACTGTCCTCAGTTAGAGTTTGGATGCGTGTCTCTAGTTCTAGGATCTTCTCTGTCAGCCTAACTATATCCCTGCATTTATCACAGGTGAAACCCTCATCGCTGACAGAGAGAGATAAACAGCAGACATTCAGCAGATCAGCAGGCAGGAGCAATCGGATCTAGCTAATGTCCAGTCCATCACGGGACAGCCTCTCACTACCTAAAGTATTTGACTCCAAGCCAGCCCCATTCAGTTGGTTCTGGAGGGCTCAACGTCAAATGTGCATTTAGGGCACTCATGGTTGGTAAAGCACAATCCCATCCTCTCTTGGCAGACTGGGGAAATCCTAAAGTGGGGCAACAAATGACATCAAAATGACATTTATTGAGAGTCCTTTAGAAAAACAGTGTATTAACATCCCGAAGTGCTATGACCCCTTAAGTGTTTTGCCCCAGGAGTGCTGCCCAACTTCCACCACATCAACCATCAGACTGCACCATTGATCTGCTTCCAGGTGAGACAGTGCCCAGGGAAGGCATACATCGGCCCGTCCATTTCCCCTGCAGCTTCAAGCTTTTTCTTCGTTGCCAAGAAGGACAGACCGTAAGCCTTACCTCAGGTAATCATCTCCAGGCCAACAGACAAACGGAGCGCAAGATCCAGGAGGTGGGGCGATTTCTCCGTACCTTCTACCACGGCCAACAAGACACCTGGAGCCAGTTCCGGGCCTGGGCCAGAATTCCCTCTGACAGGCATCCACTGGTCTCATCCCTTTTCAATGCATACTCTGCCATGCCACAGTTTTGCATTAGCATTAAAAAATAGAAAGAAGACACTTTTACATTTTTCCCAATAATAAAACATTGCATCATCAGAGCTGGTATTTTGGCTTTATAATTAGGCACTTAATTTAAGAAAATCATACTCAAATTATACACACAAAAACATATTAGACATCTAGTCTTCAAACTGTGTCACGGCGCTTCATACTGAATGAAGGCAGAAGGAGTTATGAGCTTTGAGGACAATTTGAGGATCCAATGGTGTTACGAGGTTTAGTCACAAACTCTTTTGAATGCTTTTCATTGGTTTAATATTTGTAACATCCACAAACCCACATAACAATGACCAATAGAATTGATTTATCATGAATATGATTTATAATTTATTATTCATCATGAATAATGATGAAACATAACAGAGATAAGAGATTTTTTTTTCTTTAAGTCAATGATTCATATGCAGACCACTAGAAGGAGCCTGAATCAGTGATGAATATAGCACACACACAAACACCACTACTCCAGACATATTAATACAGATCAAAATAACACTATAAAACTGTGTAATGAATATTTCTGATTAAACTGATTTTTATAAATGTCTACATAAGAAAGATTATTTTCTTGAATGAGGCTTTAAATGATTTAATGATTGTGTTTTTTTCTTACAATTTTAATACATTTTAAATCTCAGTCCAATGATTGATGATTTGTTCTTTCTCTTTACTAATGTATTCTCAGCTAAACTGATCTGATCTGAGAGAGTGAAGAGTGTGTCATTGTTCTCTACAGGTTGAGAGAGTGTGGCGTCACAGATGAAGGTTGTGCTGCTCTGTGTTCAGCTCTGAGATCAAACCCCTCACACCTGAGACAACTGAGACTGTCTGGGAATAAACTCGGAGAATCAGTGTATCTGCTCTCTGATGTACTACAGGATCCTGACTGTAAACTGGAGACACTGTGGTAAGATAATGCTTTTGTTTTGCATGTGTCCTTTAATGTATATTCTGACTAGACACTAAATCTTATCACAAATGACTGAAGATAAAGTTCATTTCATTCATCATATCACATTACCTGCTGTTTTTGGCCACCAACCATTACAACTTCTATTAGTTTGATTAATACTCCTTCATCTGTCCATCTCATTAAAAGTTTATTTTCCTCTTATTTCCCACTTTTTCTGAAATCCCATGAGCTTGTTGTGCTCTTACAGAACATAAAGATTGAACCTGAATGTTCAGATACTAATGTGAGGTTTGGTGATTTCTGTTCAGTTTATAAGCTGTCAAACATGACTCTAAGTTTAATCACAAGAGTTCATAAATGAGGTGTAATGAGGAGAACCAGGCTCCTGTGAAGCAGATGTCCTCCTGTAGACAGAGCTGGAGAGAAACTAATTACAAATACTGTTGTTACAGTACTTGAGTGCATATAAAAATAATAAAATTAAATTAAATCAATTATAATTAAATTGATCAATTTTTACATTATTTGAGTAAAATAAAACTAAAGCTCATGTAGGTGCTCACTGAGGGACCACTGGATCGGGGCCAAGTATACTGACTCAGGTAGGTTGGGTTCGGGTTCTTTGGGTGTGGGATCTAGCTGGTGTGCAACAAAATGTGTAGCAACAAAACCTGAAGCCACCGTAACCGATTTTAGCTAGCTTCATTAAAGGAGTAGGAAAATGTCTTACTGTACTTTAATTACTTCTGCTCCGTTTTCAAAGAAAACTTGATGAAAGTAGTTCATTCAGGAGTCAGACATGTCGTCTGCTGGTTATCACTGCTAACATAGATGTTAACGCACGTCCTAAACAAGTTGTATTAGAATGTTGATATAGGTGCTCAAGGGAGTTTTATGCATGTAATATTACGTTGCAATGCGATGCCTTTAGAGAAAACTACAACAAAAATATATTGTCATACCAAAGAATAAACTACCCACCAAAGTGGCTAGTGAGACTAAAGTTTTTACCCGCCACAGCCGAATTTTATCCGCATTTGCCGGGTGCCAGTGTCAAGCCCTGATCCTGATATGAATGGGTATGGTGATATGAGGGTATGGTGATTGTTACTGAGGTTTCAGGACTCTCTACAGATGTAGAGCAACAGGGTAAATGTGATGTTGTGCGTGGCTGGTTAGAGGGAATGCAGTTTTTTAGGCAGTAATTACTCCACTGGAGAATCTCACCAGTACTCCATTTAATGAGGGCTTATGCTGACTCAACCAGGGTTTTCCTAAGAGAAGGTCGAAGGTGGCATCCTCCAGGACCAACAGGGTAATGGATTCTGTGTGGAGGTAGCCGATTTGTAGAGTGAGTTCAGGTGTGCAGTATTTTACCAAACGGTGATCCAGGGCTTTTCCTTGTATGGTGGTGATGCAATATTTAATATGATTGAGCAGTCTGGGAATTTGTAATGCCTCCAAACAGCGAGACAAAATAAAGTTCCCTGCTGCTCCAGAATTACACCTGGCAGAACTCACCTTAGTTCTAGTTGGTCGAAATGGGCATTGGCGAAGAAAGTGATTAGTATCTCCACAATATAAGTAGCATCCCTCCCAAAGCCATCAAGCCCCTTCTTGGTCTGACAGATGATATGAGTCGGTAATCATGGGCTCCTCCTGAGAATGGTGAGGTATTGTGGGTTGGTGCACAGGCAGTGAGGTGAGTCCTATCTGTCTTCAGTCCTATCTCAGCCATCCCCCTAGCACTGCAGCAGGGTTTCCCTGCCAGCCAGATAACCACAGCCCTCCAGAACCCAACCCAGAACCCATGCAAGTAGACAAGAAACGTTTGACCATCCATGAACGTCAACAAAGTTTGAGCATGACATTTTGCTTGTACTGTGGTGGCAGTGGACACTTCATCAAGGGGTGTCCTCGCAGAACCCCGCGACCCATGATGAGTGCCATTTTCCCAAAAATGTAAGAGGAATCCATTAACGGCCAGTGTCATGTTTTCTGCCGGTGATGTCTCTGATACAGTTGCCGGTGTGCTTAGAATTTTCCCTGTGAATTTTAGTGCCCCACTCCGCCCCTGGTCACACACATTTAATGTTGATAAAGTATTTTAAATAGTGTACACCGCTACTTATGCATTGAGGCGATCAGCAATTTCCTGCCAACCTTTCTCTCTTGCTTTGTTTATTGCCGCTGTATTGCCTTTTTTGGTGATGACATATTTACATTTTATAATGTGTTTCCAATAGCAAATGCTGTTGCGTTGCCATGAACATCGCTGCTCTTTCTTTCCCTTTTCTTGACATGGTAGCCCAAAGTAAATCAATTGACCCATGCTCGACTTTTCAGGAATATTAAACAATGGCGTGCACACGCAATTATCTAGACAATTGGAACCTGACTTAAATTAAAAAATAGTGACTTAAAGTTCACATGATCCTCATTCAAGTCAGGTTTTGGACTTTACTCCGCATTAACTGACTGCAGTGATGTGAGCCGGTTTAGCTAGTCTGTCTGCTTCCTGACCTGGGCCCCAGTTAGTCAAGTTGGAGATCTAAGACTATGTGCCATTATTTTTAGAGAGGAGAGCGGCACCACCCCAAGAAGGATGAAGAGCATTGCAGTAGTCCAGCCTGGAGATGACCAGGGCCTGGATCAGGAGTTGTGTGGCTTGCTCTGTAAGAAAG